>LIEC01007578.1:0-24255 GCA_001925005.1 Drosera capensis
AAATATATATTAAATAATATAATTATTAAAAATATTATATTTAATATAAGACAAAAAAATTAATTTGATTATCTTCCACTTCATAATTTATCCTAAATTTTTTTTTGGCTTTGAAGGTGACTGATTATTAGCCAAATTAAGCTGGACCATTTGAAAAGTACAATAAATCTTGATTCTTAATTTAGCAATTTTTTATGGTTGTCTTGCGCACTTTGCTGGTGATTAAGTGGAGGGAGTTTGAGTTTCTGTGTTTTATTCCTTTGTCGGTCAAACTTCACTAATGAATGATGATAATTATGCTTTTAAAACCTTTTTTTATATGATAAAGGATGAGGTTGAATAGTTGAACGCACATCACTTTTAAAATTCTTAATAGCTATCAAATATCTCATTCCCATGCCCGTAGGAGAAGAGATGGATATGTTAGATAATTATCCTTTCTTTCCTTAAATAATGAATAGGATTGAGTCCCCTAATAGCCTCGTAGATACAAAAGTTTGGACTAATTCTTGATTCGAACTGGGAACAATAAAATATACATACATCTAACATTATTTTTTTAAAAATGTTTTTTTTTGTTATTCGTAGTTCTTTAAGTTTTATATATTTGTTCTAAAAAACTGACATCCTTATAGAAACACCCTTGATAGCTATTGACAATAATATCATATAAAAAAAACGTTTGTGCTCTAGCAAACTGCTACTGCAATTGAGGAAATTCTTTTCCAATACGTTATGCACTCGATACTGTGGGTTCGTGATAAACATTTTTCTTTGCTTTGACTACACCTTGCTAACTCCAACCCACAGATTTCCCACAAACCTTTGCTTCCACTTTTAGAGCTATCTTTTTACAATGTCTTATTGGTCCGGTCTATACATTATACAAGCTCAAATCCAAAATGATTTACCCTGTCTTTTTTTTATCTCCTTCTTGTATGAGAAAAATCGGAGCCGCAGCTGTTAGGGACTGTGAAATCAAGAGAGAAACAAGAGAGACCAAGAACACACAAACACAAAAATCAATTTCGAAGCTCTCAGTTTAGACCACTTCAACAGGTTATTTGAAAGGCTAAACAGAATCCGTTTCAACTGAAACTTTGATAACTCATACCCCTATGTGTTAGTTTCATTCTCCCACTAGTTTGAGCTCATTCCGAGATCAGGAAGGTTAGTTTTAGAGCTATTTTTCGTAGAAGGTGGAGCATATTTTTGTTTGATGCTCTCAGAACAGATTTAGTCTGTTGACTCCAGATTAAATCTTATCCGATGATACTAATTTTTGGATATGTTATAGAGCTTGAAGTTGTCTACTAGCTGTCCAAGTTTGAGGTCGATCCGACATCGAAAAGACCTTTTTCTGATCAGATTCTAGCCCATTGTCATGAGAGAATTAGTGTGACATTTTTCTCTTTGTTTACCATCTAAGTTGGGTGAGATTGACATTCCAACCATGTTGTTGAGTTGAGTATTGATTCCCTCTACACGTGTTACAGGAGGAGCTTGTTGTGTTGTTTTTCCTCTTGTACTTCCACCTACTGTTGGTGAGATTGTGTTGTTTGTCAAGATTTGTTGTGAACTTGATGTTTGTTGTCCTCTACGCCTGGTAGAGGAGGAGATTGACGCGTACTCCATGAATTTTATGATTAGTGAAAGTTTGGATGGACCTTGATAAAGATCTCGTGATTTTTTGTCCTTATAGGTTTTTTATATTAAAAATTTCGTGTTTCTCGGTTTGATTGTTTTTTTATTAATTTGTTATCCGCATTGTTTGTTTTCACATGTCTATATGTGTGTGTTTGAGATTATAGAGAAACAGTAGACCCTAGATTTCATCTAACATGTTATCACCTTCTTGGCTTGATTCAAAATCCCAATTTTTATCCGGGAATAAAAGGTCAAATTCAAGGAATCAAATGTGTCCGAGTTGCCCTTTTTACCCGAAATTTGCATAGTTGGGTCCTACTCAGAAAATGGGTCAAGTTGGACTAGTTCAATAGCTGCTAGGTTACTGTTGTTATCATAGATCGCTGTATGTGAGTTCAGAGTTCATATGAAATGATTGGACCATGAAAGTGAGGACTTTGTAGCCATTGGATTATACAATGAATGTATTTCTTTGTGGCCTAACAGCACCGACTCTGGTTAATGATCATTGAGGGTTTTTAGCAAGGGCGGCGGCGTTGCATTTTCGTCTTCTAATGATATGATAAGTTGCTGATTTGTGATGCATTATGCTTGTTGGATTGGTGTATGAATGCACTTTGTGGTGGAGTTATCAGAATTGTGCGAGCAGCCGGTAGAAAATGCCGTTGTTGATAAGGTGCTGGTATGACTGTACAATTAGCTTGCAATGGCGAAGAGTATTTGACAACCATTCTCGAGACAGAAAGGGTTCAGAATCGATATTTTGTTGGTATGAACCATTTGCTGTCAAGTACACTCACAGACTCAGGCAGGTGTAGAGAACAGATTGTAGAAAGACAGCAATCGTGGTCAACTACCTGGGTCGAGGATCTAAGTAAATCGGACACTACATTGATTTTTTTCCTGGACAAGGATTTTTTCGTGTTGATGACCAGTCGAGAAGGAATGTTGAGTTCAGACAAGGTGTTAAAGCCGTCGGTGTGCATGAACTAACCGGGCGTGATTCCGGTACAGCATTGAAGAACTCGTACATACTGGTGGGTTAGCCCGTCATTTTGGTCTGTTGGCAGATACCAATCGATGGTGAAATTTTTCTTAGCACTCTTCGTGGAGAAATACTTAATGCGGGTACATAACGTAAAAATGAAGGCTATGAAGCTGTATATGATTCAAGTTACCTGTAAGATCCAGGATGCTCGAGTCCACAATGGCCACAACAGAGCAGCAACTTCACAGCATGGTGCACAGCAAGACAGACACCTTACAGTTCGAGCTCCAGATGTTTGGTTTTGAACAACAATGGCCTTGATCAGCTCGTGCCGATGGATTCTGCTTTATGAAGATATCTGTCCGCGTTATGAGTTAACTATGTGAAATGGATATGTAACTTGCTGGCTTAGGATGATTACAATGATTTATATTGCTTGCTCGCATCAAACACCAAGAAAAACTGTGCTATCAATGTGCTGCATAGTGACAACAACATATGCTGATTTCGCCAAAATAAACGTGATTTCTGTTTCCTTCTTTGCTTGTGATGGCAGGACAAGCAAGGCTGTGGTTCTTTTTATAGATTAGTCGATCTCCGTTGTATCATTAGTTCACTACATTATAAAGAAAAAAACTTTTATCATAAGCCATGTAATTTTTGCATTCGGTTCTTGTCGGAAATATACGGTATGGTACCAAATTTAAGACGCGTGTTTCATTAGTTTTCGAAGTTGGTCACATGATCCCTATTCCATAATTTAGGTGTATTATGCGTTTGGTGCCTTGTCTGCATGTTATGATATGAATGCAATACCAAAAAACTTTCCACGTCTACCGGAATGCACGTTTTCTGATTAAATAATCACTGAAGAAGTTATTGGTTTTGCTTCAGACACCATTACTTCAATTCTGAGAATAATGATAGAGAATAGGACGAGATGAGAATATTCAGTGTGGAATATATCATTAATTGGATGGTTAATTTCATTAATATAGTCGGTTGACAAAGCTTCTGTATTTGGTGCTGCTCCTATTGTTTTTTTGCTCATAGTGTGTTGGTTCTAAAGTCAGCTTCATGCCAACAACCAAGTACAGAATCGGGATGAGTTTAGTCAAATTTTGGACGCTCGGCCCGAATAGGAAAACAGGTTCTGTAAGTGTCCGTATTACGGACTTCACAAAACCACGAAATACTCTCATGATGGACATATCGACTCCCGATATAGTTAACCGACTCGTGTAACTGTGAAACAACATCTGCCACTTCCGATGAACTCGACTTAGATCACCTAAATCCATAACGAAAGTATGTATAGTTTCCCGATCTTCTGTAGATAGACCAATGGACCATTGCTCTCCCCTGCTTTACCATGCAATTATGCACCAGAATCTATTATTTCCTCTTGCCAAGTGATTCCTCCAACTTTCCAAATCAACAGGTAGGCCAACATGAGAATTCGTTTACGCATCAATTGATAAACAACTTAGACTTCCTGATATGTGCAACCTGAAAAGTTTCAATTCATCGTGAGTTTGTCTTCTTAATATATGCAACATGAAAGTTTGAATTCACCGTGAATCTGTCGTAATGGTTAGAAATTTAAAATCAGTCTCACATCCTTATGAGATGTCAGTTTAAATGATCCTTCCGACTTGCTTATGATCGGGAATTGGATGCTACCGGCCTTTCCCAAAGTGAAGAAGAAAAGCAAATCCACTGAAATGGTGAGAAGAAGAGAACACACAAATTCATCCCCAGAAAAGCAACATCATCTTCCTTTATACCTTTCATCTTTGCCCTGATTTCTTCTCTTGTCCCCTTCATTTTCAAAAAAAAAAAAAAATCCCTACTCGGTGAGCGATCTCTTTTCTTTAGTGGGTTTCATGTTCGCACTTCGTTCAATGTTCTTGACGCTCCTAGAATTCAAAAACCATATCGAAATTCCAGCTGATATCTTTGCAAACCCAGAAAACCTCTCACAACAATGGCTAGAGGAACTTCCATTTTCATCGTCTCGTTGCTTCTATTTTTTCTCTCCATCAGCATTCACGGTAAGCGGCATATTGTTTCTACGCAGCTTGCAGACAAGGTATACCCTGCAACCACTTCTCACTACATATTTAATCCTGCGAACCCCAGTGCTAATCCTGGTCCAATCATCATAACCATTCCTGATACAAGTTCGGCGACATACACGCCTACCAATCCTGTAACGGTTACCCCTACCACTCCATATGCTGTAACATCTTCCCCCCTCCATTCGGTAACGTTCCTGTTGCAAGCCGTAATGTGACTAACTATGCCGCCTCCTGCAACAAGTGCACCAGTAATTCTGGCACAAAGTTGGTGCATAGCAAGAAGTGGAGCACTGGAGCGTGCCCTCCAGACAGCTCTTGATTATGCTTGTGGGATAGGAGGCGTGGATTGATCAATTATCCAACCAGGAGCAAGCTGTTACAATCCAAACACAGTTGAGAATCACGCTTCCTATGCATTTAACATATACTTTCTGAAGAATCCGATGCCATCTAGCTGTGATTTCGGAGGCACAACCATGCTCATAAACACAAACCCAAGTAAGCCATTCTGTTTTGGTCCGAAGTAGAGACGTCAATGCACTTTCACCTACATAAAGTGCTCAAGTTATGTGAATTGCTCATGCCATCCAATGTTAACAGGTTTTGGCTCTTGCATCTACCCATCGCTGGTGACATCACCTGTTACAACACCACCGCCGGCCACCATAATACCGCCGCCCCCAACTGCTTCCATACCCGGGGCAGGGTAATCCTGTTTACCTGCACTGATTATGTACACTCAAGGCAACTGAATCCTCTTTGTTGACCTCCTAGTGTTATTTTCGTGATTAACAACAGTTCTCCACCACCACCATTACTGTTGAGTACAAGCAATCCAGGTTCATCTTCTTCGATCATTTATGGATCAGGATCTCCTTCTGCTCTGAACAGCACAACTTCAGGGTCTACTCACCAGCAACCTTTCATTAAACATCATCCTGATCAGTATGTTCACTTTTCTTTACACTCCCTCTATTATAGATAGGGATCACACCAAAAAAACTCTGCATTCCTCCTCGTAGACCACTATACAAACTCTGCATTTCTCCTCGTAAACCACTATACAAATCACTATACAAACTCTGCATTCCTCCTCATAAACCACTATACAAAAAAAACTCCGCATTCCTCCTCGTAAACCACTATTGAGTCTCTCCTTATATGATTTTCCAATAAGAAAGATTAGAGTTAGTACGACTGGCAAAAAAAAATTATAGATTCATCTGATGCAAAAAGAAAGTTAGAGAGGGCTTCTTATATAGACAACAGGCCTCTCCAAAGTTTAGCTTCTCGTCTCAACGAGGGGTCTAACTAAAAGCTACTACAAATACTGTCTACAGAACTGACTAACAAGGGTTAGATAGTTTCAGCGCTTCGAGAATACCAATATCAATGTAGACATCGAAACTACCAAGATTTTGAAACTCAAGCTTTCCAGAAAATGTTGCTTCTCAGTGCCTTTAGCTGGTGCAGCTTGTTTTGCTGATATCTGATCCTTCAATTCCCTTATAGTCTTGTCTCTGCGTTCCGCCATCTGAAATATATATATTACATCAAAACAAAAACTTCCCGAAGTAAAAACGAAAGCAAAACAATGGAAAATAGCGGCAATCTGATTCTAAGAATTACCTTTTGGAGCCTTTTAGTTTGAGATTTAGCTTCTTGAAGGCAAAATTCCAACTTCAAAACTCTCTTCCTGAGCTCCTGATCAGCACTTCTCTGCTTCTCTAACTGTTCAATATACGGGATAACTTAATGAGCAAGCAAAACATTGCACATATTCAGAGTTAAATTACAGTAACAACTTCAAATTACGTGCCTCTGATTCCATTTCCTCTGACTTCAACTTCCAATGAATGGACAGAGTCCTCAATGCTTCCTTTAAATTGGCGATCTCGTCATCCTTAGCAACCAAAAGTTTATTCATCTTCTCAAGGTTTTCAGGGAAAACCTCGTGCAATATTTTTCGCAACTCGGAGTCCTCGTTCACTCCAGCTTTGACAATGGCCTCTCTTATATCTTGTTCAACTCTCATCACTTCATCTTTCAACTGCTTCTGGGACAACTCCCTTGCTTGAAGATCTTTTTGCAAGTTATCTAATTGCTCTGCTAGTCTCTGGACACGATCCTCATGCTCCTTTAAACAATCATTCTTCTCGTCTAGCTCCTTCAGCAAAGCGAAACACTGAAGCTGAGCTGATTGAGCTGATGCAGCGCTTGCATCTGCAGTAGCCTGGGTGGCTGTAAGCTGAAATCTGAGTTCATCTATCTCTGTGAGGTACTGCATTACATTGATAACAAAGTTAGCTTAAATACAGGAAATAAAATTCATCCACTAAGTCATATTGGTTAGTAATGCACAGAACATATATCCGCAAGAATTTGCATGACATATAACCAAATAGGACACAGGGAGGTTTTCATAACTGGTTGAAAGCTTCATATCTGACAAAAATGTAAAGATTGCATTGCAGATGTTATACTTTAAAGACCGAGAAACCTCATTTATAGCAAATGGCAGAGTTTGATACAGAATTACCAAATCAGTGAAGTATAGGTACATACATATCATCGTCCTAGTAGTACTTAAACGCATGAGATGAAAAGAAAATCGCAGAGTTTCAACAACCAGATGTTTTAGTCGTTACAGTTATGAAAAACTAAAGATTCATATCAGGAAGCATAAGTGAACCATCTTACGCTTCAGCTAATACAGGGTAAAACTAACTTATCAACCATAATCTTATGCTTAAGAGCATAGTTAGTAAAATACTGGGGAAAATGACAAAAAAACATCAACAAGTTGAATTATACGGAAAATATAGTTGGTTTTAAAAAAAACATTCGTGTTTCATACGTATATAAAATGAACTAAAATAAATAATACATGTTTTTTTTACTAACTATGCTTAGGAGTGCAGAGGATACCTATGCTTTCATGGTCAATTGCATCATGTCATTGTGTATATAAATTGTCTCTATCGCTGTTCTTTTTCTATATCCATAAATCCAGTTGACCCACACAAAGTCACTTATTTAAGCAACCTGTAACATGGGAAATCAAAGCATATTTTTTTACAAAAAACATTGCATGGTTTGTGATATGTTCTAGAAAATGTGACAAGTGATTTGGGCCGCGGGAAGTACTTTGACAAAATGATTGTCGAAAATAGCCAAGCATATATGTTAACAAAATATTGCTTTATGCATATGTGTTTCCAACGCATTGATCATGCTCGAGTATGGACCCAACACTTTGAGCCTCTCACAATCGAAAGAATGAGACAATAATCTGTAACAAGTCCACTTCCGTGCATGATGAAAAGAGAGCAGAACTTATGAAATGAACAAAAAGATGTGGTAGACATGAGACAAATTCTAAATACTGGTTCAAAAGTCACTTAATTGTTAGCTACAACTTTCCTTGATTCAACCATTTGATAATAGATCTTGACTAATCCAAAGTTCATTTATGTCTGGAGTTGTAAATCTCGACTAAATAAGAGATGAAGACTTGGATGTTAGCTAACTATCCCTCAACTGATCAACATCGTTCATAATAACATGAAAAACCTTGTTTCCTACATTTTTACATACGCAATTCGAGTACTAATCAATCTCAAATTACCACTCAATTCAATACATAGGACAGTAAAACCAAAAATGATACTCAATTGAAACACAGATTCCCAAGAAACTAGAAAAAGCATAATCAAGAACCAGAATGAGCCAAACCTTCTCAGCAGCGGAATTCGAAGCTTGAATCACTCCATTCCCTTCCTCAAAGCACTTCTCCAATCTCACCATCTTCTCCTCCATTGCCCTAGCCTTTGCCTCCGCTTCCTACACCACACAAAACCCCACCAAAAACCCTTCACCATCAATCAAACACTTCTATAATTTGACCCAAACCAACAAAATCAAACACAACCCAGTTCACTAAATTCAAAACCAAAACTGCCCACATAACAAAACAAATCAAATTCACCTGTCTCGTTAGGGTTTCTCGGTGATACGATTGTTCCGTCAAAGCAAGACGACACCGCAACTCCTTCAATTCCGCTGCCATAGACACCACGTTTCTTCGAAACCTCTGTTTCGCTTCACTAAGATCCTCCAACAACGGATCCAGTTCACTCCCTGATGTGGGTGCCGACGAATTTGACATCATGGGCAAAAAAGATTCAATCTTTTTTCATTTGAAGTACAGTTCGGTGATGGGGTTGTGTTGGGGTGGGATAGTTTGGTGAATTCAAAATGTGGAGGAGAAAATGAGAGTCATAGTTGGTTCACGGGGAAGCTGATGGTTCCACATGAATCAATACAAGTGGTGTTGTGGGTAGTTTTTTTTTGCTCTGCAACATTTATTGCGAATAATCTGCAAACTAGAAAAAGAAAGGGGATAATTAGGGAATGAAATGGGGTTGATTGATTTAATTCGACTGAGATCGAAATTAAATTTTTATTTTTGTTGGAAAAAAGGGGGGTGTTGAATATTTTAAGGTAGATTAGGGTAGAGGATTAAATGTTTTCAAATTTGGAGTCGTCGTCTAGATCATGCACAAAAATGAAATGAGTTAAAAATATTCATAGCTAGAAAAAAATCATGTACTAATAGTCAAATCAATTCAAACAAAAAACAAAAAAATTGGGGAGAAAAGAAAACAAGTTTTGCATGAACAACTGATCAACGCAACCCCGACGGGTCGATTTTGCAAATCACATCAACCAAATTATCTCAAACAACAAAATTCAAACAAAATCTCATTTTTCGACCCTCTAAAAAAAATACCCAAAATCATACACAAAAGGCAGCATGCACAATATAGCAGTCATACCCCGGTGATATATTTCTTCGATTTATAACAAAAGCTAAAACTTTTCATATAAATTTAGAGGATAATCTTTTGGGGGAGAATCAAGTGGGGAAGCAAAATATAGACAATGAAAGCGAGTGAAGATGATGCATAGAGATGTAGCAGGTGGTTTTTTTCAGGTTCGGATGTTGCCGAACCTAGAGGTTTGGAGAAAGCCGAGGCTAGAATCCCGCTTTGTGTGGGATTTGAGTTTTGACTTGGAGACGGTGAGCGCGGGCGAATCAAAATTTTGGGCAATATTTGCGTCTGCATCTTCTTCCGCGTGGAGGGATCATTGACGTTCGATCCTCAATCTTTTCTGGATGGGTCCCACTGCAAGTGACCAAAAGTCATTGTCACTCTTCATGTTTGTTTCTCGTAAATTCAATGTCGACACGCGGAGCTGGATCCTCTACCGTGGAAAAACAACAGCAATCGTGCTGGGATCATATCCGTTGCTGTCATTTTTTATTGTCCCACATGAAATCCAAAGGTAGAAAAATAAACTGTACCTTTCCTGGTTTTTTCCATATAGTAGAGGATCCACTCCCTCGACGCACAAGATTCAACTGCATTTTAAATTCATGCTGTGGCCGAGATTGAGCCACTTAATACGGACACATAACGTTATCTTATCTATTTTTTATTATTTTCTAATTATGTATATAAAGTTCCTTTTATATCAAATTATATTTAATAATTTCGTAATATTTATTAAGTTAAAATATATAATTTACATAATCATTAATATTTTATAATAAATTTATAAAAAAATTACGTTTATTCATTGTTATAAATGTGTAAAACTTTATATTGATATATATATATCAATATAATGATCTATTGTGAGACAGAGCAAAATGTGTTACGAATACAGCATAAGACTCCACACACATGATAATAAACATACTCAAAAACTAGGCGGGCACAAAGCCTTTTTCTGTCAAATGTATCAACTCTCATAGTTCAAAGGAGAAAAGTCACTCTTGTTTTTATATCTGCTGTCAACGGAAATGCATGTGGTAGGGGTGAGAGCAGGGCAGGACTCGCTCCATGAGATCAGCTAAATCGCCGACCTCTCTATTAGAAGCAACTAAATGTCTACGGTTTCGATAGATAATTTGCAACAAATACCAGCAGTAATATGCCTCTACTGGTATTAACTGGAGTAATCAGGAACCAATTCGATTCCTGCACCAGCACATCGAGGTCTTATGCTCCTGAGGTTCACCTGCATGTCAGATGGATCAATATGGGATCTAAAAGAACCAGTACAAGTGCGATTTTCCCATTGCTTTCGACTTTCTAGATAGTCGTAATAAGAAATTTCACTAGCAGAACCAGCAACAGTGCAAGAAAAAGAGCCAATTTAAATGAGATGACGGTCATATGGGTGAACAGTTGAATCAGAATAACACCATGACAGCACAAGGTTTCACTAGCTTAGTCATCCACAAGATCTTGTACGCTAGCTTAACTAAAATTACAAAGAGCAAAACATCCGCTTAGCATACAGGTGCACCCATCTAATAAACCAAAATCACCTTGGGACGTTTAAGGATTCGCAAGGGATCTAGCAGATGAGAGTAATGATACAAAATTTTCACAGTAAATACAAAAATTTCACAGTAAAGCCGTTACTACCTTCACAAAAAGGGGCAAGGGTCACTTCGCCCATTTCCAGCAGAATCTCAATACCTTGTCCTCCTATTATGATGCTCGCAATTTCTTACTTCCTTTCTAAGTTTAGCATCCTGAATCGATCTGCCTGCAATTTTACAACTGCTACTTCAGAGAGAATTAAGCATACATTTTAAAAAGTTCGAACAATGAATCCTAACGTCGTCAAGGGATCGTCCATGCACACTCACCTGGGGTAGAACAAATCACCAAGACAACAGCAATTCAGTCTTCAGAATCCAAAGTTTATTGTGAAACCGGAACACCATCCTTCTCTTCATGCTTTTCCTCCAGATGCTGCTCGTGGTTCGAACTTGATGGTAAACTCTCACCCATTTTCTCGTCTGATATCTCCTTTTCCTCTGATTGAGCCCCATCTTTCGCATTCACATCATCGAGAATTTGCACTTCCGGTGCTGATTCCATGACCTTGGGAGGGGAAACTACTCCAACTTTCGTGCTACCATTTGCAATCATCCCACCATTTTTCTCCATCTTCACCACCAAAGTCTGAACATCAGCCGATATTCCTCTATCACCGACATCCTCAACCACTGCTCCAGTGACCAGACCTTCACTATCCATTATTTGATCTTTATTTTGAATAGCAACAGGAGCATCAGCATCCATTGGAACATCCTCAATCTTCATGTCTTGACCCAAAGCTTTCTCCGATTCATTCACTATGTTGATCTCGTCATCTACTGTCCCTATAGCAGCAACCTCATCAGCAGCAATATCTACACCCTTTGAGGGCAAATCGACTCCATCAACATCCATATGCTCTCCCACAATCGTGTTCCCATCACTTCCTAACTTACCATTGATATCGTCGTCCACCTTCCTTAAAGACAAAACCTCATCGTCTGCTAAATTTCCATCCATTGAGCGAGAAACCACTGCATCAACATTCATATGCACCTTGGAATTCTCAACCTCAGATCCTTCATCTTTCCTACCAATCACACTACTATTAATATCCCGGGAAATCCCTCCTCCAATAAGACCCTCTTTCTTCAACTCTAAAGCACAATCCGAACACTTAACATCCTTTAGCGCTACCACCACATTCTTTTCCCTCGATCCATTTTCCATCACACTCCCATCAACATGTCTCACACCCTCCGAAACCCCATTCCTTATCCCCCTCTCGCCCTCCCTGGCCGACAACTGAGCGATCCTCTCCAACGCCTCTCTAGCCCTCTTCCTCGCAACCGCCGCCTCTTTCACCCTCCTCTCGGCCTCAACCCTCGCCAACCCGGCCGCCTTCCTCATACTCTCCGCCGCAATCCTAGCTGCCGCCATCAACACCTTCGCCGCCCTCTCATCAATCCCCACCTCACCATCACCCCCATTACCCTTCCCGCCCCTCAAATCGAAGAACTTAAACGTGGGATTTGAGCACGGCGGGCACAAAAACGGGGACTTGGGTGCGGGCGCATGGGCAGGCACGCAATTGGAGTGGGATTCAGATGGGCACTTCAGGCATCGAAGGATACCTCGATTCGCGATGTTGGGTGGGATTTGAGGGTTGTTGTTGTCGAAGACGACGAAACAGTGAGGGCAGAAGGAGCAAGAGTGGAGCTTGAGGAGGCATGATGTGCAGAGGCGGCGGTGGGTCCCGCGGAGTCGGACGTTGTGCAGGAGGAATCGGTCGTCGATGTAACAGTTGCTGCATGAATTTGGGGAATTTGTGGTGGTGGGGAATTGGTGGTTCATTTTGGGGTTTAGGGTTCTGGGGATTTGAGGGAAATTGAGGGAAATTGAGCGGAGGAATCGATAATGAGGGGAGAAATGCGATTCGTGATTTGGGGATTTTTGGGGAAGAAAGCAGTGATTTTTAGGGTTTATGAGATGATTTTGTGATGCGAGAGGTTGAAGACGACGAGGTTACAGTTTGAGTTCAATGTTGCATTTTATATAACTTGGTCGATTGGTCCCTCGGCGAAACACAAACAGGCATGGGTGCATGGGTACATGTTGTATATCACCCTCTCGATGTGTGATTATCTTCCAGTTATAAGATCATTGTAATGATTTAACTTTATGTATGTGTTCCGAAAAATTTGATATCTATATAATAATTAAATATATTTATTTTTTATAAATTTAATTTAAAAAATTAATTGTTATATAAATTATATATTTTAATTTAATATAATACATATTGTGGGACGATTAAACGTAATTAGATATAAAAACAAAATTTATATTGATGTGTATAAAATAATAATAAATACATATAATTATATTTATTAGTTTTATTTTTTTCTTATATATTTACGAATTAGTGGGATTTGGTATACTAATTTAAAAAGCTGTTGACTATATTTTAAACCAAAGAAGATTAGAAGATATGATCTTTGTTAGTTCTGAAAATAATATTTTTTTGATAGGTTTCACGATGATCATTTAGAGTTGGAACAAAAATTTTAAGTATTTACTAGTCAATACAAATGACATAGAAATTGAATAGTCGATGCAATGATATACTCCATAATTGAAGATAATAACTAGATTCAATGAAAACAATTGAAGACAATAAGCATGTAAACAGGCCTTTCCATGCTATAACACCGACCAAGGGAATATATTTAACCATGAGTTCATCTCAACATTCCGGCTCACATTTATACATGACCAACGGGATCAAGCAAATAAATGAAACTACCGTACATTCACTCTAGCAATCGGCCTCCAAACAACGTACTAATACAAGACAGAACCGATAAGCCAGTTTCCGAAGTCTCCCCATCCACTTGTTCTTGCCAAACTTCTCCTGATTATCGGTTACGCAAATGAGAGGGTCTCTCGTGAATCATCATATATACATGATCAAAAGAACCGATACTGTTGCTGGCTTCGGAGAGTATCTTCTGTTCAACATCTTCGGCCGGGCATCGTAGGAAGATCGAACGTGTTTCTGAAAGAAAGAGAAGACCAAACAGACAAACGAAGCCAACGCAGACACAATTTTCAACAACGATTCAATGCAAACTCCTGCAGATCCATGTTATATTTCTTACTGTAAAGCAGATAAGCAGTTCTCAGTACTCACCCAGCAGTTGGATCAAGCAAAAATAATCTGCAACTAATATAACATTTACGAACGTATCACCATTTGGTTCCTGCAGTTCATGTCAGGTTCTTACTTGGGATTAATCACGAAATAAGTTATCAGTCGGCTAGATCAAAAGAGTTCATGTTGCGAAGGAAGAGAAGGTGGAGGAGTGGCTGAGAGCCAGGGAAGACGCAGTGCATGGGAAGAGCAACAACATGAAACCGATGATGATATGTTGGTTGATCGCTTCCAAGCTCTGCCTTGTTCGCCAGCAAAACTCGACCACCGGAGAATCTTCGTCACAAAGCAGCCACATCAGCAATGCGGTTCATCTTGCTCAACATGGTAGTGAGAAGATCTTGTGACATAAAAAACTGATGCAAAGATAAGTAGAAAATAGATCTATATATACAACTACCCATGAGAAAAGTCATAATTGTATGATTGCAGTACATAGGCAGTAGTACCTCAGCAAATGCAATACCATGTACCAGGAGGTACTACATGGAACACCTCCATCGGACAAGTACTTCACCACTAATCCCCGCCGTTCGAGATAAGAATCAAGCATTCCAGCTAAACCAGCAAATTCAATACTCAAGCCAGTCGATTAATTTCATCGATTGACATAAGTCGCTTTACGATAAGTTCTCTCGAGAAGCTTTGACGTCACACATTCAATGCCATATTCCATGTCTCATAGACTATCAGGAAGAACATAACCAACTGACAGTAGCATCTCAATGTTCATGCGGCACAACACAATATGCCGCTCAGAAGCAGCCGCCGCTCATGTGTATGACATGGGAGGATCCTTACCCATGCCATAACATAACCCAGCCCCGGTGCAGGAACTGTGTTCTTATGATCACGTTGAGAACGCAGATATAAGTTACGGACAGATACAGTAAAACATCAGGATTAAGGAGAAAGAACAAAAAGACTGATTTAAGTTAACCAGTGAGCAAGAGGCTGCTAGGCTACTCTAGTTACAGATTTCACTCATCAACCGCGACCTGACGTCCATGTCGTCCATCTTGGGAAAATTTTGCGGAACTCTAGTTACGGAGCATCATTACCGTGAGTATAGTGGCATAGGATAATCTGTATCAATTTATAGTATGAAGAAATCAACTTACACAAAACATGATAATCATAAATACCAAGCAAATTTTTTTTGTTGAAACATGCTTACAAGTTACTCCTCTGCACGAATCTCTTTACAAGTTGACTTGTTATGTCCAATGCCTTTGCATCTACTACACTGTAGCTGACGCTTGACAACCTCCTGTTGCTGGCCATATTGTTTCTTAGTCGGCCTACCCAGTGGTCGACGGGTTGGAGGAGGGTTAACTGTGATAATACCCTGAGAAGAATCACGCTGCAAAGGCCTCGTAATATTATGGACAGGATGTATTGACTCCGAGTATGTTAATCTATAGCTTTCACTTGTGAAATATCTAGAACAGTAGTCATAAGGACTCCGGCAAATGCAGCCGATCACAGCTAAGGCATGGCAGCAAGGAAGGCCGCTCAGCTGCCACCCTTTGCAGCTACACTCCCAGAGATCAATATCAACAATTTCCGAGGTCTCACCACGAACTTCAAATGTGTTGCCATTTGGAACCAACACCTGGAGAGTATGAACATTCAAGCTTTCCTTCTCCAGTTTTTCTTCCATGGATGGAGTTAGCCTCCTAAGCCATTGGTTTGATTCTGCCCTCCGTCCATATATCAACTCTGTGATCTTACCCCAGATGACATCAACCATATGTGTTATTGGCAAATCATGCACATCCGACACCCAACTATGGAAAAGCTGTCCAAAGTTGGATGCCAAATGATTATACCTCGCTCCCCTAAAAAATGCATTCGCCCAGTTTTCTGGATTGCTTTGTATGATCCAATAATAAGCATCGGGTGAGATACTCTTGACACTGTTGACACATCTCTGAAAACCATCGATCCTGCTAGCACAAGCAGCAGCATATATATCTTCAACCAGGAGACGCTTTACCTCATTAGAGAACTGCCCCTTCAAGTCCATAAGCAGCTCCTCTGTGAGGTAATGGAGACAATAAGCATGAAAAGAGTTCTGAAATATCTCTGAAATTGACTCTTTCAATCCTTTTCGCCTATCTGCCACAAAGGTTATCGGGCAAGAGGTCAGCAAAGCAGATTTCAGCTGAAGCAAAAACCATCTCCAGTTATCATCGGTCTCAGAATCTACCACTGCAAAAGCAACTGGGAAAGCAGCATCATCTCCATCAGCAGCAGTGGCGGCAAGTAGTGTGCCCTGATACTTTGACTTTACCGCAATGCTGTAAAGAAAAATAAGAGGGCGGCAACCTTGCTCAAAGCCATAAAGTAAAGCATAGAAGGAGACAAAGAGACGATGGAAACTAGAATCTTCCTTGGTGGTAAAAGTAGCTAAACTGCCTGGATTTGATTCCATTATCTTCTCACAGAAAATAGGCAGCTGACCATACGCCTCCTTGTACGAACCTTGCAGCTGCTCCTTCGCGATTTCTTTCCCTCGCCAAGCCTGAAAATAGTTCAGCTGAATCCCATACTCCTCCTTAATATCATTCACTATGTCTTTCGGTTTATAATTAGGCAACACCTTCAGCTTCTCCTTTATTATGCTAGCAACCCAGCTCCTCGTAGCCTGATACCCGGACGTCACAGCAGCCCCTTCACAAGTGTGAGTAGGATTCATTTTCTTGATACATATCAACTGAGTGGTCGACAACCTCGAGGCATGTATCCTCCACGGGCAACCTTCCGCCTTACATTTCACAGTCACACGATGGCTATCATTCTTCTTGTACTTGAATGCAAACTGATGCGCAATGGCATACTTCCTCAAAGATTCCCGAAACTCAGTGACACTCTCGAACCTCTGCCCAACACCTGTAATGTTATTCTGCCACTGCTGCGCCGCTTTGACATGCTTCTCATCACTAGAACCCGACAATGCAAACGAAGGAACCAATTCAGACTGCGGCAAACAAATATTTGCACAATCATCATCCTCATCATCATCATCATCTATTATATCCAGAGGAGCAACACCACCGAAGGGGTCAGATTCAGGATTCTCAGTATCTTCCATGATATCAATAGGAGGAGCATCAACCGGAATCACCGCAGACAATGTCGTCCTGCTCGACCTTCATCAATTTACAAACACATCAGAACTAATCATGCCCAAACAAAACGAAGCAAATCAAAACGAAAACATATCGAAATCAAACTGTTCTAAGAATTCCCCAATGTTTACCTGCTAGCAGGCATGTTAGACACATCATGCCCACCAAACACATCCTCAACAATCACAAACACATCAACCGTCCCCTCACCCTCATGAAACTTAACCATCCGCTTCAAATCCTTATCATTCGACACCATGATCAGCGTCCTCCGATTCCCGGGCAGAAAGTACTTCAGGGACATACAATCATCGATACCATCACAGAAGTTGAACAGCTCGATTATCTCGAGCTTGAAGTCAGAGAATCTGGACTCGTCGTCGATGTCGATGGCGTGGGCGTCGCCGCCGCGATAGGTCATGGTGCCGTCGAGCGAGGTGGTGAAGGTGCCGCCGGCTTGGCAGATCGCGATTATCTTGTGGCTTGGGGGCATTGTGAGGGTGGAGTGGGGGGGTTTGGGGAGGGGGGGAACCCTAATTTGGGGGGGTTCGGGAGAGGGGATCAGTCGCAGGCGCCGGCGAGGGGGAGCGGCGGCGGGGAAGTGGGTGAGGGAGGGGTGTCGTCGAGTGGATCGTGTTAGTTGATCTTAGATTCTATTGTGTTGGTGGTTTCTTTTCCTGAAAATATATTTCTTCATGTAAGAATACGTATGTCTGTATCATTCTAGAGTTTATTCAAGGGCTATTATTGTCAAGCTAATATTTATTATTGTCAAGACAAGATAACATTATCAAGATAATTTTAATAATTTTTTTTTAAAAAAAAATATAAAAGGATTTTTTCTCTGGAGAAATTAAACTGAGTCGCTTACAATATTGAATAAGATGATCCCCCAATTTTAATAGTTTTGATGTCCTTATTAATTGAGAATATTAACTTGCTAATATCAATTATCTTATTTTATTATTGTAGATCTAATTATGAGATTTTCTACAATTGAAAATTTGAAGTTAAAGAACATCTTTAAAAGAAAACTCCGAAGGATTTTCTTTATTTAATCGAATAGCTCGTAAATCTGGAGGACCCTTTAAGTCAGTTTTCGTTGACGGACCCACCACCACAAAATATCCCCACATTGAAGAAGTTAGATTGAATTGTTTACCATGTAAAATGGGATGATACTCCTGAAGTTTAAAATATCAATTTTCGAAATACATAAAAAAGAACTAGAAACAATCCCATTCTGATCATTATGTGACTCAAGTCAAAATTTAACTTCACTATTGTCCTAAGTCGCGGAGGGTTAACTTTTTGAAGAAAGTGCGCTAAAGAACTCGAAAGATTCAGTGGGTTGAGATGCAAACTTCTCACCGAATGGTTAGTGAAGAGCATTAGTTGCAGCCATCAAGCCATCGCCTACATGTTGATGAACAAGAACTGTAGGACAGAGAACTGCCAACAACTGTAGGAGACATTAAAAGGAAATCGTTGACTGCATGCAATGATGCTAAGCACAAGTCAAATTTGAGATCATATCCAAGGCATATTCATGAGACATCTGATTAAGCAACATTCCAACAATACGAGTACGGATGCATACGTCTTCGGGTGTTAAACAAACATGACGCCTATGAAACACACTAGCATGAAAATGCAAAGCACCCTCTTCCCCTCCTTCGCCTTCTCCATCACTTTCCTAAACTCCCTCACAATCTCCACCTCCCTGTAAACCGGAAACGGCAACTCAACCTCGTACACAAACCCGCCCGCCCACGTGACATACGCCTGGACCGACTTCTTCACCGCCCCATACGCATAATGCAGCATCACAACCGCATCCCCCTCCCCAAACCTCCCCTCAAGAAACGCCCTCGACACGTGTTGGAGGACGATGGCGGTGGCGGTGGTGGCTTTGTCGAGAAGGGAGATGGAATCAACGGAGGAGGCGTTGATGAGGGGGAGGAGGAGGGATCGGGATAAGGCGATCGAGGGACGGAGGTGGGTGAAATAGAAGGCGTCAGGTTGGCGGAGGAAATGCAGCTGGTGACGGCGTTGCGCGTCGAGGACGGAGCGAGGGACGGAACCGAAGCTGCCGTTGTTGATTCTGGCGACGGATGGGTCGTGGTGGGACAACTCGGCCGCCGTGATGAGCTTGGGCAGGCTTCTTCATCACGAGGTGGTTGTTGTCGCCGTTGACGGCGTCATCGGGGTGGTGGTTGCTGGTGGAGGACATGATCGGAGAATTTGGGGATTTAGGGTTTGGGAATTGGGGGAGACGTGATGGGAGTGTTTGACGAAAGCTAGGCGATGATGAACAAATGTGTGTATGTGTGAGTGGTGGTTCACTCAACCGAGAGGACCCTATCATGAAACGCGATGGAAAAAAAACTAATTGTTGTGTCATCGCGTGAGACTTATTGATAATTTTTTCATGAATAAATCCATGCTAAAATTTGATTGTTTTCATGAAACACTAAAAGAGGTACAGTATCCTTATATAATTTTAACGTGAATTTTTATTGACACTGTGTAACGTAGTTTACATGTGTACAAGAATACACCTCTAACAGCTCTTGCTATCGACAACAGTTGAGAAGAACGAGGCACTCTTAATCTTGCATGGGATGTCAGTAGTTTCACATGAAAGAGCGGCGAGTGTTAACTGAAATGCAAAGAGTGAGTATACTCAGATCGCCAATTGATGTGCAAGTTTTCGAGCAAAAGAGCCTGTCTGCGTCCAGAACTCTTTTTACGTACAGAATTCTTTCTACGTCCAGAACATTAGGTCCTTGATGATGGGCATGCATTCCATTCATCGACTTCCGTTGAAACCAAAACACAGTGTCATCACACCATCAATCACGAATACAAATGCAGATCAATGGAACTGATAACATGCTAAAAGATGGCGATACCGACAACTTGGTGATCGTGATGACAAATGCAAGAGACCCCTTGAAGCATTAGATATGCGTCATCGAGAATGATATTTGATAATGGATCCATAAGTTCTGATGCCTCAATCATCTATTTCTGACCGGCGAAAAATACTCTATCTGATCCAAAATAAATATAATGATTTGATTTAAAGATATATCAAGATAAATTTTTATTTACGTTGTAAGACAATTAAACATCATTTTTTTACAAAATCATTATCAAATATTAATAATAATTTAAATTATGTAGTTAAATTATATACTTTGATCTTGGATCAGCGACATAATTTTCTTACGAATAACGAAATTTCTTAAAATACGTATTAAATAATACAAAAAATAAAAAAAAATATTTATTATGTGCGGAGGGAGTATGATTCAACAAAATCAACAAGATCAAGATTCCAAGTAGTCACACCAGAATCATTAAATGTGAACAATCCATAGCTATCTGTTTTAAGATATAGTTTAACCCGGTAATATAAGTTACACTACCACAATGCTTGACAGCCACCACTACTCGCAGTCACTCTCATCACCAAAAACGGATGCTACAGCTATCTTCTTCTTCTTTGCTGGTCCGCCAATCGAATTCTGTCAATGAACAAGAATAACGAAACATAATCAGTTTCTAGGCTCATCGCTCATCAGGTTGTTATGCTCGGTACTCCTCAGTTAAAGAAAAGGACTAAAGGGAACACATAAAAGGCGCAAAAAGAGGAACATTCCACAACAACCATAACCCGGGATCACGCAATAACATACAAGTCAAGATGGCCTTTATGAAATAACCATAGCATTGCTAGCACACATGGTCTTTATGAAATAACACATCTATTTTGACTACCTTACGGGCAGGGGCTCAACACTCAACATTGACAAAATAGAAGTATAGCAGTTGAAAAAAATAAAACAATAAAAATTCAAGATAGAGCATCTGTACGCCCACTGTTCTCCAGGAGGCCTGAGAGGCGAAATGCAAAATGCTCAAGAGTTTTGATACCATGATATGATGACTCAAATATAAGTCAGGAACAGGATACAAGGTATGATCAAAGCATACCTTAGATATACCACTTTTAGCAGCAAAACCAAACTTTAACGTCTTCCTTTGGTCTTGATCTGCAACAACCGTCACGGCACTTGATATGCTAGATGTAACATTTCCAGGCTGCTCCACTTGTTGGTCTTGCTGCTGTTGTTGTTGCTGCTTGCGAGCATCAGCACTGATAATGTGCAAATATGAGATTGATAACAATAAATGGTCCTAGATTACAGACTATTCATATACGAAAAACACGCTGAAAGTATCAGACGAGAACTTACATCTGAGCAAACTTTGCCATTTCTTTCTCCTGGCGTTGTAGTTCCCGTTTTTGCCTGTCATCGCGGCTGCTGGAACCATGCATTTCTCTCATTTGTTTAAAACGCTGAAAGCACCGTGAAAAAGAGTAATACAACCCCCAAAGAACAGGTATATGCGTCAAGCACAAACCAGATTGTGAAAAAGATATCATCCCAAACCACTTACCTTTCGGTGATTGTGATCATAGGAACTCAAGTGAGCTTCGAATTCCATAGCCAACTTGTATTGCTTGTTGCAGAGCTCACAAAAGAACACTTTACGTATTTCCTTCACCTCAGTTTGAATTTTCTGCTCGCGTTCTGCTATGACCTGGATGTTTAGAAAGTGCACGAAGCAGGCAATAGAAGCCACCAGGCAATAAAAACTGCAGGAAATTCTCAGGATCTTCCAAAGCTGATAGTGGGCTTATGCTATACGATTTGCCCTCAAAGGGCAAGCATACATGCATGCCTTCTACTATTGAAATACATAGGTTTCACAAAAAAGATGTATCAAACTCTTTTGTAGCAAGGCTGAAACTGTATAATACAATGCCCAAATAAATGAAGTCATACCTCCCTTTTCTTTGCAAGCTCCTCCGTTTCTTCTAGTTCAATATCAAGCCTTTTCCGCTGAACATTCTCCCCTGATGTGAAATAATCATCTTCTTCTTGCTTTCCAACCCCTAACTTGGGGTCCCTTATTCCAGATTTTATAGGCTCAGTAATACCTAGAACAAACCAGTCGGAAGAAGATATACTCAAAGGAATAAAAGGTTATAGGATTAGTCTACAAAATTGTATAGGAAGTGAAGCAATAAAACCATATCTCTTATTATGCCACCTAAAACCATCAGTCCTATCTTATTATGCCACCCACATAAGTTCACCTTGCATTAAGAGTTTAATGGAACAAACAGACAGAGATTAAGAAAGGGTTGTAAACATGACAGGAATATTACAGCAAACCAAATAATTGAGATTGACTTGCACAAGAAGACCAAACCATCTAGGCATCTATGAGTATTTCAGTATTTATGCCATAAGCCCAAAAAATGAACATATTAGATCGAAACGATCGACATGAATGGCTAGCTCTAAGAATCCACGTGATAACAAAGAATAGTCCAAATCAATCGTATACCTTGTTCGTCCTTCCCTAGGCCTTTCCCTTTCCATCCCATCTTCTGAAGAAGCCTGAACCCGACATTAGAAGACGATATCCATGTGTCTAGCGACGCTTGCTCCACATTATCCAAATCGATATTCTCCGTCGGTCTATGATTGATCGGTAGTCGAAAATCCTCAAATGCATCCTCATAAGACTCCTGATACGCCTAAAATCACACACCCCCACAAAACGACAACAATCCAGAACATGTCCCAATAACACATGAAGCATAAACTGTATCAAATCACAAGGAACAACACCACACAACTTAATATTCAGTTTGCTGATACAAACGAATTACATACATACCTCCTCCCTTTCATCTACCCATCTCTTTCGAGCACTCGGCTCGGCTGCCCCTTCCCTCAAACTATACTCCATACAGTATCCCGATATCTGCATCCCAAAAACATATAACCAAAATTTTGATGATTGCACCACTGATCCAGACAAGCTTACAATTCCTCGAAAGATCCAAATTGATAACATCTAATATCAGCACCATGGGCAACCGATTCGATCGATCATATTCAATTCAAACTCATGGATCACAAACCCTAGAAAAATCGAAATTGGGGGTTTTTGGTTCGAAGTCGAAAATCGAAAAGAAAATCTGGAGGAATTTACCGTGAAATGGAATCGGAACCGTGAAACTTGCCCGAACCCGGTGGATAATCGGACTCGTCGTGGACCTCTCCCAAGGGCGGGGGCGGAACCAGAATCCACGCATTAAAATTACTCGGATCGGTCAACATCAAGACCGGAAAACAAAACTGCTTATCGTATCGTAAACATTGTAATGCCGTGTGAGTCATCGATTTAGTTGCAAAATTAACAATCTGATGGCTTTCAGTATTAAAATTATGATTCCATTTGGGATTCAACCCATTATCCAATTATTAAAATCATATGTTCTCAATATATGTATGAAACAATTCGGATATAATTCATTTTTGGAAATTCCTTTTGAGACATATATTTTTACACAATATATTATCATAATCAGGTTAATTTATTTTTGAGAATAAATTGGCACTCGTGTCTCATGTAGCTGTGACTTGTGAGAAAAAAATTAATGATGAAAAAATGAAAACATAAAAAATTCTAGATTGGTGTATTCTTTTATTTTATATTGTTTTAAAAAAAAAAAGAAGAAGAAGAAGAAGAAGGAGGTGAATCTTTAATAGATAAAAATAAAGGAAAATGAACCTTCCTGCAAATGGGAAATATACAAACAAGGTAACTGATATGCTACGCTATTTATTACACTTCCGATTTTGTTAAAGAATTTCGTTACTACCAATCAAAACAAGTAGAAGAAGAAAAGAGAAAAGGC
>LIEC01007579.1:0-13530 GCA_001925005.1 Drosera capensis
GAGAGAGAGAGAGAGAGGGAACTAAAGGGATTTAAAAAGAAGAAATGCAGGTGGGCAAGCAACTAGAATGGTGATATTGTTCTCCCTTGTCAACTTAAATTTCTTTGTAGTGCCCGAAAGAGCAAGAGGATTTCTTCACCATGCTTACAAGTTTGGCTCTTTTGGTATAAAAATGGATGTCTATGTCATGCTATGTCATGCAACAAGCTTTTAAGTTTCATGTTTTCATTAAACATAAAAAAAAAAATGATGAAACAATTCAGATGATTAAGGTCTCCATAATCAGAAAAACATATGATCATTAAAAATACATAACTCTACATTAGGTTCATTCCAATATAGAATTTCTACGCATAAGCTTCAGTATCAGCTACGAAGTGACACAATAAAACTTTCCCGTGATCGATTTTCTCGATTTCAGAATTAGAGGAGCAGAATGCGAAGGTTGTTTGAGACTTCAGTTTGAAGCAAACCAGGAACAGAAACCAAATCATTCAAGATAATTCATCGTTGTTCCTCTAGTACATCACGACGAAACAAGGCTATGATACTGGCACAAGAAAGTGACACAGATTATTCAAATGAACCATGCGCAAAAGAAGATCACGTTATTGCCACGTCTTAACGATCCTAAGATCATTGCTTTGATGGCTTCTGTGTGTCGAAGTAGTAGCAGCTGGTTCTATTCCAGGTCGACATTAAACTTAAGAACTGCTTCGATGGCAGCACGGTTGTGTTATGAACTTCATATCCACCAGCATGCTGGTTCTTCAAAAACTCAAACTAGTGTCCGTAGAGAAACACGGACCTAGGTTTGTTGCACTTGACATGTTCAATAGTGAGATGGCTCATTTCTGTGAGAATCCGCAGTTTTAAACCTTTTCCAGGAGCTCTGCGACTTAAAAACTGTCCAGTGCCTGCACAAGAGAGACAACTTTAGGGAATCCAATTATGATCAAGTGCACTACTGCAACAAAATCAACAGCAGGTATAATCAACAGGAAACTCGGTTCAATCCTGTCACCTAAAAAGGAAAAAAAAAATAATAATAATCTGGGTGTCTTTATTTTTTGCTATAATATGGTCAATCTGGGATATCAGAAACAATGCGGTCTTTCGGAATAAGACACCAAGGTGGGAGGAGACTGGGGACATTATTTTTATGCGGTTATGGCATTGGATCAAGGCGTGGTGGCCGGATTTCCCTATGGACATACACTCGTTCATCCGATATGATGGTCTGGCTCGTTCGGTATGTAGGAGACGAACTTTGATGAGAAGAAGCTTGACAGGGATAAAGAAATGGAGAAGGATCATGACTATGATCATGAGGACACTGAACTGCTATCTGAGTATTTATTTTGTTTTTCAAAATTTGAATTGCTGGATGTCCCTCTTTTGTTTGTTCTGGTTGTTGCTGGTGTACTATATTTAAGGGACCTGTGTTTTTGTCCCTGTTTATGAGCCATTCTTCATGTAATGAGCCAAAAAAAAAAAACACCATCGTTCTCAAGACCACGAACACCATTCCCCCTACAGCAATGACCAAATGCGATGCTGATTGGTTCCTGAAACGATTGATTGATTGTTCATGGCAGCATCTGAGTGAAACTCTACGGCGACTCGAATAGCACCCGCTATGTTCTTACTAATAAGACTAACCACCAACTCAAGGCACATACCGGAATGTTGAAATTTGATATATATGTCATTAAATATCAGTGCCAACTCCATTTTTATCGATATATAGGCCAATAGCATAACCAGACAAGGAGTGCAGATCATTAACAAAGGAGAATCCCACCCTTTCTCCTATGCTTATGCAAAGTGTAAAACATTGTAACTATTGAATCCCATATTCAACTTACAACGAACACAAGATCGACAACGTAATCATTTAACAAACTCCATGACACCAGTAGTATGAGCAAAGCAAACCAACTTAAACTCCGAGAAGCCGGAGTACTTGCACAATGTTTCAAGCTCCTCGACTGTCCTCTCCTGTCCTCCCTGTTGAACCAACATTATGTTGTCAAGCTCGGACACATGCTTGTCCACCCAGCTGCCATCGGGCTCTGTAGGCAACATGAAGTCGATGACAATCAGCTTTCCTTTCTCTGGCAGTGCTTCATAGCAGTTCTTCAGGATCGATATGCATTGTCCATCATTCCAGTTGTGCAACGTACACTTCAAAAAGCAGCAAAACAAATGATCAGTTAATCGCCAATCTGTTGGTCACTAAAATTTCCGACTTGTCAAATGTTGCACAATTCAATGTATCCGTTAGTCGCCGCCATGTATAAGACTACTAGCACTTGAACATAACACAATCAGAAGCTTACCTTGATCAGGATTGTCTTTCCCTTTGGAATGCTCTTAAACATATCTCCTCCAATGTGTTCAATACCTAAAAATGAATACAGAAAGTTCTCCAGGTTTATCATCCATCACACCGCAACAGTCCACATGAATTAAAGATACGCTACTAATCAATCTTACGTACCTGGATAAGCCGGCACCTGTTTCACTACATGAGGCAGATCAAAGTTGACACCCTTGATATAAGGGTACATAGAGTCGATCATATTAATGCTAGCCCCGATCCCTCCACCAACATCAACTAATGAAGTCAAGCCTTCGAAACCTTTGTGTTGAGGATCTTTTTCATCGTCATGGTGGACCAATCGGCCATAGCCGCATTGAAGATCTTGTCGAATGCCGGTTCTTTGTTCATGAATTGGAAGAGCGGCATCCCATGTATTTTCTCGAATATGTCCCCTCCCTCAAGGATCATGTCCTTCAAGCTAGACCTAAAGATTCATGCAGCAGACAATCATCTCATGCACATATGACTAAGCAACCATAATGAAAACGTTCATACTATCATAGAAAACTCGATAGTAGATAAGGTCCTTGTAGTTAAAAGACTAAATTGAATAATCATACTCAGCTTCCCAAGTGGTGCGACTGCATACAAGGGGAAGCAGAGAAGCCAAAGACCCATTCTCTTGGCTCTGGACAAAGAACTTCACAGCAGGGGCAATCCTGTCACTCTCAACCTTACCATCACCTTCAAGAACCCGAGAGGAGCTCCGAAGCAGCGAGTAGCTCGCTAGCAACCGGAGCATCCTATCGATCATGGATCCTGCCTTGGTGTTCTTAGTCGGTAGCTTGGCAGCCACCTGAGCCGTCGAGAGAGATTCCTCTGGACCTGCATTTGGCAATTATGTCTAATAAGTTCAACTGGTGTAGACGCCCGCCTCATGCTCGTTATCATAGGTGAATTTCATCGGCTTCATGATGTTTTCAAGTGAACCCATGATGATTTTTTTGTATAGTATGTATGCTAAGTTACTACTAGTAGTATAACTGTTCTCTCTCTGTTTCTCCCTGGTGTTCCTTGGTTCCTATTTTATATCATACACTTTGGTTTTTATAGGTGAAGTGACGTTATTTGTTCTGTTTTCCACAAATTTTGTAGTCTTCGGGATAGAAGGTATAGTCAACATTAATCAGTTCATGAATCATTCATTTAACATAGCACTAAAAAAAAGGATCACTTCTCAAATATGAAGGGCAAGATAGCTCCCCATTTCCATAAATGCTAAAACATGTACATCAGGAAGAAAGAGCTCATAAGCTTGATAATAGACGAGCGGTTACATACGAGGAAGGATGGTACATCTCTCGTTACTCCCCGAGCTTCTCATTCAATGATGCGAAGCACCGTAGTAGTCGGAGTGCCCCAAATGATATGGAATGCGAGAATCAGCACACTGGAAAATGATTGCTGGCCTCCAATCCAGAACTTCCCAAAAACTCGACCGCTGAATCAAAGATAGGAACACGGCAATCTCCCATCTCACTGCATTTCTTTCAATACATGCCACAATTTGGTACCCACATCTACCGAAGACATCCAATTCCAGCCCATGTTTGGCATACGGCTTTTTAAATCCACCTCGGTTTTGTCATGCTTGGTCTGGTATACCTATCATGGCAATGCACTATCAGAGAAGCTATACATATGATTTCTGCTGCTGACCGATTCGCCAAAAGCATGAGGCCCTGACAATAGGAAATGCGGCTCCTAACCTGCTAACCATAAAAGGAATCCGACAATTGCGAGGCAACAAAGCTCCATGAATCTCATAAACTCCTTCAAGCCTTTGCTGGGCATTCCTCAACACCGAGTACATATCAGCAATATGAAAAATCCAATCGGCTTCCGCTGATAACGCTTGAAATGATCAGATAGCACCATCACAATATGCGGCAATAGAACTGACCATAGTAGGTATGCATGCATCTCAAGTACAAAAAGTTCATGATTTACAGCATAGACCAAGCTTGTTGACTACAGCAAATCTCTCACCTGTATTGAGCACAAAAGATTAACGTTCTAAGCACTACAGGTGAACATGCCTGACTTGTGTAAATTTGTGGTACTTGATAACCAAAACCTTAAGAATACGATGCACTTGGGATACATGCCCAACAAAAATTCTGAAACCAGGAGAGACGCCGGAAAGAAAAACAATCATGGTAAAGCCAGAAAATGTACCTTAAATGCAACCCACCTTCAACCACAGTTGCTCAAGACGAAGAACACGGTGAATGGATACACAACAATGGAACTTGGACGGGCTGAACCATGTAGATAGCTCCTCACAGTGAGATATTCTGTTAAAGAAAATAAATATGTTAGATACTGAATAGGAAAGAAACCAGAAAGGGGACTGTCCAAACTACGGTAAAGATTCTCCATGCGCTTGCCTTTGTCTTTGCGTCGTGATCAACATGAACCTATGGATCATAAGACGAAATCATGAGCACTACACGGTGCAAGCCTCCAATGTCAAGAAAGGAGAAAACAGTTATACATCTGACGACCAAGTATCCGATACTGTATAATTACAAACCAAAAAATGGATAAAAATAAAGGATAAAAAGAAGAAACAGCAAAGGAAAAGCTTAGCATCATATGATACAAGTAAGTATATTTTACCCACTAAATTGGGAAAAAAAAGAAAAGAAAAGGAACTCCAAAGTTTGATACTAGCCTTCAATCACATTTATAGGCATTCAAAGTACACTAGATGTGTCCTTAGTTACTCATCTTCTTAAAGGATGCAAAGCAGAGACGATGCATTCTGAAGATTTCTGCATGGACAATTCTTTCTGAAGGAATGACTGCATGGACAATTCGTTCAGGCACCTTCTTTCTGATTATAGATCTTGCTAGTTGCTGCAGGAACGAATGCAAACTCCAGTCATTAAAAAAAATGTACCAAGAAGCAGAGATTTCAGCATGCCCCTTACCTCTCGCCTCGCATTGCAATCATCTTCAGCCTATTTATCATAACCCAAAATGATGAGATTTACACAGCACAAGTATCCAGTGACAGGACAAGGGACTCAAAGATAAGATCAATCAAGGACAATATACTTCCCACAATCATTCATGATTGAAAGTTACAATCCATATTTTACAATAGAGCGCCTCAATAAAGCACCCAATATTACATTCCAAACAATAAAAATAAAGCCCTTATCATCACAGAGTACAAATTATACTTTACACGAAGAGAAAAAAAGCACACACACATTGAAAAGCCATACTTGTAAACCAGATGTAACCTTATTTCCAATCTTATTGAAGGATGCAAAGCACAGACGATGCAGAGCCCCAAATAATCACCAAGCTCAATTTATTTTGCACGAACAAACGCATGGGGGAGTACTTACTGGCACATTCCTTCTGACTACAGATCTTGCAGAACAGTGAGAAAACCAAACGTCGCATTACCACCACCATCAGTGTGAAACAGAGTTCTGATTCAGGAATGCTAGAATTTCGCAAAGGGGAAAAACATTCTATGAATATATATATATGCTCAGCCAGTCTGACTATAGCTACCGAACAAGCTACAACATCCGCATGCAGGTTCACATACATCCACATGTCTGCAGAGACATGAATCAGGCAACAATTCAGGCCTTAACAGCCGGAAGTTCAAATTCATTCTTGCAAAGCATCGTACGAGACCTTCAAATCAATCAGAATTGTATGAAGTCAGAAGTATATAACTAGCAGAAATTATATGATTGTGGGATAGGAAAGATTGGTCGTTGGCTTGTTAGATGAAGAATGTAAGTCTCAGATTACAAGAAGGGTTTCATGATGAAATGGATTATGTCTATTCAAATGAGAGAAAGAACATAATGAAATCAATAAAGTCATAAATAAATGTTCATCACAATTTACACAAATCAAACATAGGCCAATATTCTAAATATAAACATCTTTAGAGATCAATTTAATTTTATGAGAAAAATACTGAAACAATGTGCACAGGATTCTAACCAAGAAAAGATGCCTTTTTCTTTTTTATAGTTTTGATCCCAAAAGATATGAAGATCCCAAGTTGGCCCTTCAATGCCCCAAGTATATTTTTATAGATCATGGTACATGGGTTTCAACAATCATTTGTAGTAGATCTGGAATCAATCAAATGAATAGTTCGATAGCATAATAAGAACTTTTAAGTAAACAAAATATAAACGTATTTTGTATTATTTTACACACAATTTACAATGTGTAATTATTTTTATTAAAACAATTGAATACACTAAACATTGTTTTGTCTTGACTGGTTTTTGAAGGTCATATCTTGTTCTTGGAAAAAGGCAGTCACCGTCCAATGTACTACTTGATTTTTAGATCTTGAGTTTTCTTCGTTTAAGTTGAACTTTAATTTCAATGACTTAGTATAAGTTTTAACTGGAGAGAGTTAAGTTTATATCAATTGACCGACTTTAAGAAGAGAAAAAATGGAGTGTCGCACGGGTTGGTTAGACAAACTTACCTGCAAAGCAGCGTCAATCTCAAGGAAGGTCTTGGATGACCTGATCATCAATCCCGATAAGCTTTAGGTGGGAAATCTTATGCCATTCAGGGCCATCATCTTTCCGGCATCCTTCAGTCAAAAGGAGACACCACCAAACCCACAAACTATTAAATTGTTTCAGGCTCTGGATCGCACCCCTTGAAGGAAAACTCTTTGAGATTGCTGCAATGACCAATTACAAGCCAAGCCAACACAAAGATGAAAGCCCACCTTATCGATTCTGGAATCTCTTCAATACCATCAAAATTAAAGATTCCCAATCCTTCAAGCCGAGAGAAGCTTCCAAGTAGGTCGGTCAGGCAGAGACTTGAGCTTTGGCCAGCCGTACAAAGCCAATATTCCTAGGGGAGTGATCGGGAACAAAATGATCAGGTCATTCCCACCGAGTTCATAGGACTCGCAAATACCTTGCTTGCGTCAGCAGATCTCTGGGTAATTTAACATGTGATCTGATCGTGCGCAATCGAGAGGCAAAACTACTGTTTTGGGGCGTCAAACAATTTATTCCAGAGATTCATTCCACGATTGATGATTTTTAGTTCATTCCGCGATTCAATCACCTTTTGATTGTGAAATCCAAATCAGACAACAACATCGCATTACTCAAACCAGATCGACAACATGGATTATCAATCAAACGCAAACTAGCACACACAGAGATAGCATTACTCACATCCAATCCCGCTCAATTTCGCCACCATCAAACTCAAAACAACTCAACATGAATACAATAATTAACAGTAAAATCTCCAAACAAAACCACACAATCCACAATCTAGGGTTTTGGAGGGAGCGAAAGCCAGAGAGTACCTCGAATTCAATCAATTCAGTCACACAAGGCCTCAAAATACATCAGCTCCACCGCCGCCGATGAGGTGCTGAGTATGGCGGAGATCTCGACATTGATAGAGGCGATCGAAGGGTGAGAGACATCGCGGTGTCAGAATCGCCGGCGATCGGTGGCCGGAGATTTGTGGTTCCGGTGGGGTCCATGGTGAACGGAGAGGTGAAAAGTGGTTTTGACGGAGCATTGGGAAAAAAGGTTTATTCGGAGTCTCCAATGTATATGAACGGATGGTTTATTGAATAAAATGTGTACATAGTGTACTAATGCGGCATTAACGAAAATGTTTGTCATGCTAAACTTTGAATTATACGGTGAGATGATACGGAGTAATTGTTACTATCTGACATGAATTTTGTGAGCGGATTTTTGAAATTTCATATGCTGAATATGAAAATAATCACTTCTCATCATTGTACCATCTTCTCATGAGTATGTGTGTGTGGTACTACTGTATGTATGTAAACTCGATAAAACGAATGCCGTTTCTGCCCTGTTTTCCAAATTGTCAAGAAAGTGATCGATATACCAGTACAAAGGAAAATGACCCCACTGTGTGTCTCGGCTCAACTATAGATTACGCATGATTATATATATTTGGGGACGTGGATGCTTAAATAAATTTTGTGAGAGGGGTTATTATAATTTTTTAAGTATATTATTGTGTTTACAAATTACTTTTTTTCATTTTACAGATTTTGTATCATTTATAAATAAAACTAAAAACTTAAATCGATTGACGTGATGAAATTAAACTATTGAGTCAAATTGCAAATCCATAATGAAATATAAATACAGAACACATGCCAAGAAACTTTCAATTTATGTTTAGAGTTGATAAAATCTGTACCACGAAATTCAATGGCCATGAAACCATTACGAAGCAACTAATGAATCGAAATCTAAATGGTACCTTGCTCGATTCTATTATAATCACGTGACAACCTAATTCCAAAATCTGACCATTAGTTAGCCACATGCATTATCTTTTCTTCAATTTTGGTTATGTATTCTGTCGTGGCCCTTGTGTTGGGGCCAAATTCGACCGTTGGCTCTTAATTACTATGAGTTTGCATCATCAAGTACTTAGAGGATCAGAATCGGATTTGGTACCATGAAGGTTGCTATTTTGAACAAGATGCCCAAATTTCTTGATATCATTACTATTTGTTTGTTGTTGAGTCGGTAATTAATTGTTTTTTATCCTAATCATGTGATCAGGGTTCCATATTACGTAAGACGTTCGGAAACAATTCAATAGACATGGTGGTGTCGATAAATTTACATCGAATTCCAACGTGGGTAAGCATACACCACACGAGCTTTCTCTCTCTACACGAGCTATTTTTGTCATTAATTTTTTATTTATCCGAAATTGGTTTTGAAAACTTTAACGCACTATGATTATCAATTAGAAACGTAGTTTCCAACGAGTCCAACATTGTCCCTCTCCGACGGTTCGAACTAGCTCAACAAAATCAAATCAACGCTCATGTGAACAACATACGAATTATGTACATATTTGTGCATGACTTTATACACAGGAATTTTCATTCGGGGTTAGAATTAACATGTGTAGCTAATTGTGTCATTTTCGTGTTCGAAAACTCCGTTCATGGCAGGACGAATTGAAGCGAGCAGGTGGCCATCGCCTAATAGTCGATGGGGGAAAGATGTCCATGCGTATCCTCGTGATTCTTCGGGCCATGCCGGATTAATTGAGTCGAAAGCAAAGCGGAGAGGTGATGAAGAAGGAAAAGAAGATTCATGATCACATGTAGAGTGCATCAGAATTTACTTCTCGTGATGTTACAAAGTTTAACAACCCACCCATACACATGAGCGTTGTCTTGAGAGTTCGGTATAACAGACGGTGACCGTACGTTGAAGAATACAAGTAATAGGGTGCAGAGGAGCGCTCTATATACTGTAATTTGTTCTTGATGTGTAGATTAATTAATTTCATCCATTATGTATTGCAGTTTGATATTTGTGTATTGTAAGTAATTTATAATTGGATATCGTACATCAAGATCATATCACAATGCACCTGTATGATGAAATTTAATAGTTATAAAGATTAAATCTAATATTCTCCCATTTTGATTTCTTAATTGTCAAAAAAAAAAAAAAAACAATTTCAGTTTTTGAAATGAACACAAAAAACGGAATAATTAATTATTTTGAAAATGTTAAGCATCAATAATAAAACCAAAAAATAACAAAACAACTCAAATCTCATAAAAAACGAATGAAAAATGATAAACATAACATAAAACAATCTCAAATAACTTGAAAATGTAATGAATAATGAAAACGGCTTCAAGACCTCAGAATACTAAAAAACACATGGAAAAACTAAAATCATAAAAACAATTCGAATCTCTTAAAAAACCTCAAACATAAACTATTATACACCAAGAACAAATCATAACACATTAGAATCAATTGACTGCATTTATCATATTTCTTATTAGTCTGTAATTCTCTCCATCCCATATTATTAGCATCATTTTCATTATAATCAAAAGTATCAAATCGTTTTTGCATATGCACTATTCTTGTTCCCTTGTTCCCAAATTTTTGGAAAAGACATTCGATATGTGAACTCGTTTGATCCCACGATATGTCATGAATCTCAAAGATGATGGAGTTTGGTATGAGTTATCGGGTGGATCAAATTGCGCCACGTATCACCTCACCGACGACCGATCATTACTTGCATGGAACTTACACTCTCCACGTGTCCCACATGAACGGGTCATTCTCCAAACTTCAACTTTTGAGGTGAAATAAATTTTTGAACGGGTCGTAATTTAGTGTGTTTTGATTATTGGTTTTCGTATAAATTATGAAATATTATTTAAATATTGAAATTAGAATTTTTTTGAAGGTTAAATATTCAAATATCGTTATTTTATATTAAGTCAATTTTCTATCATTAGTTTTTTTCTTTCCATTAACTCACCATTTATACTCCACTTATCCATAATTTCGGATCTCCACCTTCACACAAGAATAAAATTATAAAATATCTGAAAATCAATATATTTATTAACATTTATGTCAAATTAATATATCGTAATTTATTTGGAATGAAAAAAATAATATTTTTTATTTTTTACTTGTTGATGAAATAAAACTGTATGTTTTTATTTTTTATTTTTTGTACGAATAAAATAGAAACTGAAAACAGAAAATTAGAAAAAATAATTTTATTTTTTTGTTTTTTATTTCATCAAAATATAATATTCATTACTCTTACAAAAACTCATTTTATTTGATAAAATAATTTTGATTTTAATAATAAATTTTTAATTCTATTTCTGATTTTAAATTCCCCTATTATTTTTTTACAGAGAGAAAAGAAACAATAATACAAGTTGCCCATTAGAGCAGCTGTCTATTTTTATTTTTATTTTAAAAAACAATAGGATTTTGTCTATTACTACGATTAATTAATAGCTTTTTCTGCAACTTTTTTTAACCGTCTTTTAGATACGTTATTGATTTTATTTTTCACAATCACTCTTAAGGCAAGTCCAATGGGACTTATTATTTTGATATAGACATCCTTAACTTTTGATTATGAACAGTGAAAATTGTTATAAAATACAAATGCTCATCTAATGATGATGAGCTATAATTTGATATTTTTATTGGATGAATGATTGACAAAAAGATACATGATTCTTATTGTATTTATCTTCTTCTTTTTTTATTTTAATTTTCACAAATTTGATGTATATTAAAAAATTCTCATTGTCATTTTTCATGTCATATATAACCATCAATATAACAAATATCAAAATTTTCTAGAAATAATGAGCTCATTTAAGATAATTTTTTTATCATCATTATCATGTTTAAACAATAATAACCCATTTACAAGACGCATTAGACTAGCTCTTGGCTTCCACGACACAGTTACATTTGCAGTGTGAAATTGTGGTTAGTAATTAAATTTATTTGTTAAACTGCCAATTTTGAGGCTATTTACTGTGGGGGAGTTAGATACAGTGGTTGGTCGATATCGCTTTTGTGATTAATTGGTCACGTACTAAATACTCCCTCCATCATCCTCTCCGTCCGTTCCAAAATTTTTATATCTAATTAATATTTTAAATTAATTATAATATTTTTATATCTTTAAAATAATATATGATTAGAAATTAAAATAAATAAAATAAACCTAAATTTATGTATATAAAATAAATATTGAAAAAAAGATATAGAATAAAAAAGTAATAGTATTTATTTTATGCCAATTTGTTCATATCTGACTAAACGAATTTTGAATCAAAACACGATACAATTGAATATCATTTTTCATAAACTTTTAGTAAAATATCTATCTTTTTTGTTCACATAAATTGTGTCACATTATTAAAAATAGATGTATGATATTAATTACAATACTCCCCGTCCCATAACAATTACAAGATATACATATTTTGTATTATTGTATACATATAAATACAATTCTTGTTTTTATATCAAATCATGTTTTATCGTCCCGTAATATATATTAGATTATGTATGTAATTTACACAATCATTGATAATTCACGATAAATTTATAAAAAAAATACATTTCATGATTATTGCATGCTTGTCAAATTTTACATCGAACGTATGTCATGTCAAAATATTACGATAATTTTGTGACGAAAGGAGTATTTTCATAATTAACAAAATTTTAATGATAAATAATTAAAAAATATTTTTATTTTATATCATATTATTCTTACTATCGTTAATATTTCTCTATGTTTACTCACGTCTTTCTCTCTACACTTGCTAGGACAAGGAGATAAAAAAAAAACATAAAACTAACATTTTTATTAATTATTATGTCAAATTAATTCTTCATAATCTATTCGCAACGAAGATCATATACTCCCTTCGACCCAAGTTAAATGTAATGTTTTTTTTTTATCATCTCAAAATAAATAATTATGATGTCAAATCCATCTATTATGCTTAAACTTGAGTTAAAAGGAGTAAATTATTTGAGTTGCGTACGGCAATCGAATGCTACCAAACGTAGTAGTGAAGATCTGTCTGAGTTGATCCACTTGATGGTAACTCGAGGCAGATAGTCTATGCTGTATGAAAATTACACTTGTGAAAACGATCGCAAAACCGAGGACGTGTCGACACTCGAGCAATGCAAATCATTCTCCGTCTCTCCTTCATTCGATGCACGTACTACCACGAGTACGTGCTTACTAATTTTTGGTTTTAAAATCAAATAAATAGTATATTTACGTAGAGTTGGACGAATATATATCATATCATATATTTGTTTAATTAAAATTCAATAATTAAATTTAAAATAAAATAATTAAAAGCAACATCTAATTTGTTCTTCAATTAGATCATCTTATGTGTTGGTGCATGATTTAATCAAGTGAACGAATTCATAGTCCAAAAAAAATTGTAGTTATATTCAACGTGCCACGTATGTCGTGAGTATCATAACACACAAGTACACAACCTTGTTGGTCCATAAAAAATACGAGTGAATTCAAACCCATGATATTTTTGAAATGCAAACCCAAGATTTTCTGAAACGAAGGTAACATATATTTAGAGATAAAACTCTATCTCATTAATTCTCTTGCTGGTGCATGTATTTTCATCCAAAAATGAGACTGGCTGCATTTTGGTCCAAAAAAATCAGCCCCCATTTTAATGCATTCCTATAGTTCGTACCCTCCTCACACCCTTTATATTTTCCTCTTCTCATGAAAAATCTAACGATCTCCCAAAG
>LIEC01007580.1:0-20042 GCA_001925005.1 Drosera capensis
ATTTTATTTGCTGTTACGGTTTATTAAAGGAAAACTTAGGAATCTTTTGGCTTTCTCTTACTATTATGACAAGCTGGATGTTTCTGCTGTTCTAGGAAAATATGCCTTATTTTCGGCGTAGAACAGCGAAGGAGATTTTGCAACTTAGGGCTGATTAGTTGTGTTCCTGGCCTTCTCTGAAGAGCCATGCCATAAACCACCTTTTGCTGTGCTGGACTGCTAGTCTGCTAACTGGCAATGAGTTGACAGCCTGAAATTATGTTGCATCTCTTGAAGAGAACAATTCTCAACTCGCCAGACAAGATTGGGAGGGATTCAGGCGTTTAGTAATGGACATATTGAAGAAATTCGTTACCGGCCTTTCATGCAAGTTGTTGAATTGTTTGCCATGGTGCGGGTTCTTGCTGGACCGGAGATTCCCGTTCACTTTCCTCTGAGGGTGGAGTAAATTTTGGACTTCCGATTGTTCCTTTCTTCATGTCCTGTTGGGTTAAAACCGGCATGTAATTTGTTTGCCAAGGATCCTTTTTTCTGTTCAAAAAACTTATAGTCTTTGCCTGCGGAAACATTGCAAAGCTAAAATCACCCGTCCGATAACCTAAAATACCACAGTTCTTTCTCCTTGAAATAAATTCTGGCTCTTTGTATGAATTTCCGTGTTTCCAGTGATGGCATGATGAGGTATAAGTTGCAGTTTATCTTTCCAGTTCCAGTGAACTGGAGCTTCGTTGTTATCGGGCATTGTTGATCGTTTGCTGGTTTTTCCTTCCGCATTCGAATCTCTATTGTGGAGAACAATGCCAATGCCATTATTGTTTAGTTTGGCATATTGGCTGACTGTTGTCGAGTGTGTTCTTGTTATCAAGTTGCCGAATCTTTAACATGTCCGTTTCCGTTTATTGAAAAAATGGCACGACAAATCAAATCAAATCTTGTATGCATAGAACTATCTAACGTTGCTCACGACTTTGTTGTGATTTGTTACTGATATTTTCTTGAGGCTTTAGATATATTTGGAAAATTGTGTTGGATAATATTAATCTAAAATACACATTGCATCATGTTCTTCTGTTGTATACCGAGTACTTGTGTTTTTTCTTAAACCGATCTCTTATTTTCCATAGATTCCAGTCTACACCAATGCAACAATTACATTTATTCTTGAATTCTATTAGCTACGTAGCTACCGTAGCAATCAAGGATCTAGGCAGTGTTATTTTCCCGACAAGAGACATACAAAGAGTATACAACTAGAAGCTAGGGGTAAAAGATAGCGTGGAGGCGGCCGTGTTATAGAACACCCACACGTTTCCCTGAGCAATGTTTCCGAAGATGGACATGCCGCTTTGACTTCCCATTGCTAAGCAAATCACCTGTTGGCTCGCCAGGACGAAGTAGTTTGATGCAGGCAACTCAAGATTACCGTTGGCAAAGTTCAGAACCAGTGAGGGCAGCTGCGGATTTGAAGAACCCGATGGAAGTTGGAAGCAAAGATCCAGTCCGCTCGAGGGGGCGCTAACTGGTGTGAGATTCGTTGAATCGACAAAGGCTTGCCTTACGATGCTGTAAACATTCTGCTCGAGGTAAAAGAGTGTCGTGCCGGAGTCAATGATCATCCCTCCGCTTCCATCCGAATTCAGTGTGAAAGCGTTTGCTGGAATGGACAATTGGTTTCCACCAACGCTGATTCCTGTAGGAGCAAAATAATAGAAGGTAGGTACGTTCGGGTTCTGGACCAATGGTGTTGTGATAGTGGAGGCGGTTGTCGTTCCATTGGCTGCTGATCCAAATCCGAGAGTGCTAGACTGAGAAGCATCATTCATGCTAGGCAAGTAGTAAGAAAATTGTGATGCGCCGAGCTGAGAAGGCATTGACAATGGGCCGCCTCCCATTCCGACGAGCCCTGCTGGACCTGCACCAAACCCTTGGTTCTGTGTACCACAACCAAAGGCGATGTTTGGCTGAGATGCAGACCCAAAGGTGAAGGTCTCAGAACCCATGTATCCTTGTGTGTTTGAGCCATCGCCATATCCATACGTGTACTGGCACTGGTTGTTCGAGCACGTTTCTTGTTGAAGATCCAGGCAGAATTGGCTAGAGCAAGACAGGACGGAGAACGAAGATGATTGCGTGGGATCAAAGATTGGTGTGGTCTGGTTAAAGCATTGTGTGCAAGGTTGGCACTGAGTCCAGATGAGATCACTACCAGTATCCATGATAGCTGAGTAAGTTTGGGCCGGTGTCCCGATGGCTAGGCTCATCGTGTACTCTCCCTCTCCAGGCGACAGAGGGGCTACGACTCCCGATCCTGATGAGGTGGAACTCTGTATGATCTCCTCAATCCTCTTCGCCCTCCTGCTTCCACGTTCTATGGCTCGATCAAGGCGCTCAAATTGAGTCAAGTCCTTATCGGCATCCACATGTTTTAGCTCCGTGCTAAAGCCAAAGTCTACTTTCTTGCTGGTATAACGTTCGAGTGCTAACCTTCTCGAGGTAGCATGTGCATTTGGAGCAAAAAAGATGCATGTTATCGCCAAACCTAGTAACATGGCAGCTAGTTTCAGTGCCATCATGATTATCTGTTGCTCGATCGAGTTGATGATAATGAGAGAATGAAATAATATTCAAATATCGAAAGATAATACTTGTTGATATGAATTCGTGGATCAATTAAAGGGTATTTATAGGTTGCTGAGATATAGGTTTTTGCTACTTAAGCAAGAAAACGCATCATATGAAAACATTTTCGCGACTAACTTTGAGTTGACTGAATCTATGTGCGATTCTAGAGTTGCGGTCTCAAAACCTCAGATTCAACGATATTGAGTAGCGAATATCCACATGCTTAAAGTTTCAGGTATCGACCAAAGGAGAGTAGAAAAATTGACGATCACCTACATGTATAGTTAGTACTGGACCATGTTATTGTTTTCGGTTGTCATTAACAATTTTTCAAATATGTTTTGATGTAAACACAAATTTAGTACCTAGATTACTTGAGTCATGAGGTTACTAATTTCCAAGCGAAATCAAACTATAGTTACTTTGGTACCGATCATGAAGTCACAGCAAAATGAAATTATTGATCATATGTATGAAACCCGTAATATAGTATACTCTATCGAGACGGGGCAGAACAATGACAGAAGATTAAATCATAGGTTGAAGTATATATTTATATAGAAAGGTGTCTTTAGTCTTGGTATCTATGAAGACCTTATTTAAGAAAAATTTGAGTTCTGTGCCATCGAGAGACCAACATGACATTGTTGAAAGTCGATCCTATTTGAATGTTTTAGATTACTGTTCTCGCTATGGCTAGAGAGACATGGAATGATGGTAAGTTATGGTGCAAAACTAAGTCGAGCGTACGAAATTTCTCCACTGCCGACTCAATTCGACAGAACAAGTAACAAATAATTACCTTCAATTCAGACCAGTATATATTCTACTCGGTCTAAGTTTTGACATTAAAATTTTGTTAACTACTAATTATAAGCTAGCTAGTTTTGGGTGGACTAACATCTATTATAACCGACTATCGACACGGTATATTCACGATTCTATGCAGCAAGACTGCTGAGTCTATATTTGTCATATCTGTTGTACCAATGCATTTTCGTTATTAGGGGCATGCCTAAGTACATGTGAAAGAATAGGTGAATCCACTGAGATGAGAACTTAACTGGATGTATTAACAGTTTCTAATATGGCATAGCAACAAACCTGCACATAACTGAAAGATTTCCCAAACTTTCAATTTGTTATTCTAACACGCCCCCAAGTGCTACCTTGGACCTAAACACGGATGTTTCGAATACGTGACGTGAAGAACATATGACTGTAATGTATAAATGTGTGAGTTCTCGCTCTCATACCATGTGGAACATGAGTTTTATTCGTGACTGACAAAGAAAAGGATAACTCGTGAGCTATATAGCAGCATAGATTTTCCAAATAACCAGTGTGAACTACTGAACACTTATTTTATACTTACTGAACATTTATTTTTAATCTAAGTATATGAGAACTTGTTGATGATCACAGGAAACGGTTAACATGGTCCATAATCACTATAGCTAGGTGTAGGTAATCTTCAAGTTTTCTACTCTCTTTCATTTGCAACCATAGTTTTGTCACCATAACTCTAGATTCATAGATAGCTTCGGTCAAAATGACCTTCGTTGCGAACACGTTTTCATATGATGTGTTTTCGTGCTTGATTGGCGAAAAGCTATATCTCGACCCTATAAATACCCCCGTATTGATCAACCAATTCATCTCAACATACCATCTTTCAATTAGTACTTGAATATTCATTCTCTGATCATAATCAAGGAAGCGACTGACACTCGTGATGGCGTTAAAACTAGTTGCCATCTTACTGGTTACCATATTTCTTGCTCATGATACATATGCTACCTCGAGAGGGTTAGGACTCAATCGTTCTAACAGCAAGAAGGTAGAGTATGGCTTTAGCGCTGAGCTACAACATGTGGATGCCGATAAGGACTTGACTCAATTTGAGCGCCTTCAGCGAGCCATAGAACGTGGAAGCAGGAGGGCGAAGAGGATTGAGGAGATCATACAGAGTTCCACCTCATCAGGATTGGGAGTCGTAGCCCCTCTGTCGCCTGGAGAGGGAGAGTACACGATGAGCCTAGCCATCGGGACACCGGCCCAAACTTACTCAGCTATCATGGATACTGGTAGTGATCTCATCTGGACTCAGTGCCAACCTTGCACACAATGCTTTAACCAGACCACACCCATATTTGATCCTACACTATCATCTTCTTTCTCCGTCCTGTCTTGCTATAGCCAATTCTGCACAGATCTTCCTCAAGAAACATGCTCGAACAACCAGTGCCAGTACTCGTATGGATATGGCGATGGCTCAAACACACAAGGATACATGGGTTCCGAGACCTTCACCCTTGGATCAGCACCTCAAACAAATATTGCCTTTGGTTGTGGGACTCAGAACCAAGGGTTCGGTACGGGTCCAGCAGGCCTCGTTGGGATGGGAGGCGGCCCGCTTTCAATGCCTTCTCAGCTCGGCGCTTCACAATTTTCTTACTACTTGCCTAGCATGAATGATGCTTCTCAGTCTAGCACTCTCGGATTTGGATCAGCAGCCAATGGGACGACAACCGCCTCCACTATCACAACACCATTGGTCCAGAACCCAAACGTACCTACCTTCTATTATTTTGCTCCTACAGGAATCAGCGTTGGTGGCAACCAATTGTCCATTCCAGCAAACGCTTTCACACTGAATTCAGATGGAAGTGGAGGGATGATCATTGACTCCGGCACAACACTCTTCTACCTCGTGCAAAATGTTTACAGCATCGTAAGGCAAGCTTTCATCGATTCCACTAACCTCACACCAGTGAGCGCCCCCTCGAGCGGACTGGATCTTTGCTTCCAACTTCCATCGGATTCTTCAAACCTCCAGCTGCCCTCACTGGTGTTGAACTTTGCCAATGGTAATCTTGAGTTGCCTACGTCAAACTACTTCGTCCTGGTGAGCCAACAGGTGATTTGCTTAGCAATGGGAAGTCAAAGCGGTATGTCCATCTACGGAAATATTGCTCAGGGAAACACGTTGGTGCTCTATAACACAGCCGCCTCCACGTTGTCATTTACCCCTAACTTCTAGTTGCATATGGTTTTATTCTGTCGAAAAAATAACACAGCACCTGCTCCACGATTGTATTATGAATATGGTTGAGGTCGCTATATAGGTAAAAGAGTTCAAGAATAAGCGTAATGGTTACCGATTTGGTCTGTTTGGCTGCGAGTGAAAATATAAGAAGAATAAAAGTATTTCAAGAAAAATGTAACAATTATTCCCCTGTATGAAGGGCATTCTCATATGGTCATATATGTGTTGTAACAGGATCAGGTGATGCCTTTCAACTTGTGATATACTCCATAATTGAAATTAACAACCAGTAGAAACTAACCTCTATTTTAACCGAATTAACCATATCATAGAGCTCACAGCTTGTGATATAATTGACGGGAAGACATCAATAATGAGGTCCAACTAGGAACAAAAATGGACGAGGTGATTATGCAGTGATTATAATTAGGATGCCTCATAGGCTATAATGCGTAATGGCCGCAACCGCTAAAAGAGCTTAGGGGATATGAATACATACCTATGATTACAAAATTCAGATGCTATTGATCATCATGATGAATATCTGACATCTTGGCTAAGCTATAGCTGTTGGTTAGCTACAAATTTTTTTGGAAAGCTATAATTTTTCGACAATAATTACAAATGCATACAAAAAAAAAATATTCAAAAAAAAAAATTCATCCATTTCATCTAATTTCTAACCCTATCCTCACTTCCACCCCAACCCCAACCATCATCCCACCTCCGTTGGAATCCAACTACGTCGCGTGAATCTTCGTTGGAATCCTACAACATCGTCGGAATCTGAAATAGAGCGGTAGTAGAAGACCAAAACAGAGCGGCAGAATAAGAATAAAACAGAGCGACAATACAAGACCAAAACAGAGTAGCAGAACAAAAAGAAAACAGAACGGTAAAACAAGACCAAAAAAAGAGCGGGAGTACAAAAGCAAATAGTAACACCTTAAGAAAAAAATAGAACGCCTTAAGAAATTATTACGAATTCGACTAGAATTCAACACGAGAATCGGATGAATCCGAATAACACAATCAAGAAACGATAAACACAAATAAGAAACAAAGCAACAACATACAATATTTTAACGTGGGAAAAACCTGATCGCTAAGAAAAAACACAAGAAACAATTCAATAATCGAACCACACGATAACAACGATCCTTTTTCTCTATCTCTCTATCTCTCTTGTGTTTTGTTCAAACCCTACAAAAAGTCTCTCACAATCTCTATGGCAACTCTCTTGAGATCGATATTGACTTAATCTAATACTGGGTTATTTATAGACTCATAAATAAGATGCATTTCGGACCAAATCTCGCATTCGGCCCAAAATCCTCGTCGTTGGAAAACCGAATCCGCTCCCGGGTGCTTTACACTTTTTCCTTGTTGCTTGTCTTCGTGCAACAGCCAGGGCCCGGGCGTGGAACACCACTATGCCCGCACTCTTCAATGTTTCTTCTACTCCTATTTTCTCGTCGAACTCCTTAATTCTCATAACTCCTTCCTGACTAATTTCAACAGAAATAAACAGAGCACCGTGATAGAGCGTCTCAAGAGAAAACAGTGTGCCTTAAGATTTTCTAAATTTGTTATCAGAATTCGCCACTCCGTGATCAAACTCCCATCAACAATAGATCCAATCCAGAATCAAACCACACCACTAACCAAGAACACAAACTCCACATCACTCACATCAAATCGAAAACCACAAGTTATTCTCAATGTCCATAGTGTTAGAGATACTAAACGCACAACGAAGTTTGAATAAAGTTTTGTAGCAATATAAATAGAACATGAGCCTCTTCTCCTATTGTCAATTGATTTTAGGAGTGAACCTTATGTTTCTACATGGTCTCAGAGTCAGACCCACACGTGTTGGACTAATCACCACACGTGCTCCACGCCACCGATTATCATTCCACTTTTTAAGCCCAAAAGAGGTGTTCGCATGAGGAGGCGTGTTAAAGATACTAGACACATATCGAAATTTGGGTAAAATATGCAGCAATAGAAATAGATCATGAGTCCCTTCTCCTATTGTCAATTGGTTTTAGGACTGAATCTCATATTACTACATGTTAGAGATAATAAACCCACATAAAAATTTGGGTAAAACCTGCAGCAATATAAATAGATTATGAACCTTTTCTCATATTGTCACTTGTTTTTAAGAGTGAACCTCATATTTCTACACACAGCTTATCTCATACCTGACTATTGTAATTTTAACTGGTAAGACAACAAGTGCACTGATCGGATTGTGTAAACAAGTACCGAAATTATGTTATCCTCGTTTTATCTAGACAATGAAATAATTGGTGATTATCTAAACTAATGTAGATAAAATGGAGTGAGTTTGGACAAAGTGAGAGATGGTTAAGGCTTAGTTTCTTGGGATCATTAATATTCTCTCTCGAGCAACATTAACACTAATATTGTCTGACACCCCATAATATTTCTATTATGAGTTTAGGGAGATGCTAGTGTATTAAGATTTGTGAAACCCTCTAACTTTCAACATAGGAATGTGACATCTATGTCTATAACCTACTGTATGTATTAAGTTATATATTTTTATATCAACTTAATCCATGGTATTTATTATCTTAGCATTCATGCAATACCTTCTCTCGATCTCAATTGAATTAAACAGAAAATCAGGCTGCTTTCGATGGAAATAGACATGTTTCGATACATTTGGTGGAAAGAGAAAAGCAAAATTAGATCGTTGGAACATGCTTGTGGTTGACTGCGCATGATCCCATTGTCGCAACAGTATTTTGTCGCGGCACCCAATTGCCTCATGTCGCGACGTCGTCTTGTCAGCGATCGGTTTTAGCTTTTAGCATCCTAACAGATCTGATTTTGGTCTTGATAAATATTGAAACCCCAAATCCTGCCGCAATTCTTCCTTCCTTCTAGGAACAAAGCTCGCAGGATTTCTAACCTAGAAATTGAAACTGGAAAATAGATGGTGCTGGCAGTCATTTTGGGCCTGCAGCCCAAGTTTCGTGGGCTAGTTCCAAGGTCATGAAAGTTGTAGATCTTGATTTTATATTTCCGTGGTCACTTTAATCACTTTAATCGGAGCTCTGTAGCCAAAGTTATTGCCTAAATCCCATGAGCTGTCAGAATTTACAATTTCCACTGAATTTGATCCCGAAATATAAAAATAACTATATTCAACATATTTTTCATCCAATTATCCCAAAAAAATATTAAGTAAAAGAAGGCAAAATTCATATAAAAATGACTCGATCAATGTCTCACTCAAAATTCTAACTCTAATGGGCAACATCCAATGTCACAATTCAATCACTTATCTGTAAACCACACAGATACACTGTTGAGAAAATATCATGCAAGCATGAAAATTTAACTATTTCTAATCTGTCCAGATCAAAAGAAAATCACTTCTTGCCTTATGAGGACAATTCTGATCCAAAGCATTACAAATGTAAAATTGAAAATTGAGTTGCACTATGTGCTATTTAAACAGAAGTGAATCATCCCCTAGATGAATAAAGAAAAGGGGTTTTATTCCGTGGACTAGGTTTTCCAAACCACATTAATTCCGGTGTTCTTGTTCTTCGTTTCTTTTCTTGATTTGATTCTAAAACATGGTATCAGAGCGGTTAAACTCTTCAAGATAGTATCAGTGATCTTGGAGGGTGGTATCATCATCCAAAGGGTATCTTTTTTTCTTTGTGCGTATCCTAAAAAGAGCTTCTCTATGGCTGGTGACACAACCATTGAATCTGATGGAACTAAAAGCAATTCACATGAAGTGAACGGCAGGCTGACATCCATATTACTTAATGGTCATAACTATCTTCTGTGATCTCGAGCAGTGACTGTCGCCCTTGGAGGTCGTTCGAAACTTGGACACATCAATTGCAGGATTGAAGCATCTGTCACGAATGACAAAAAATATGGTGAATGGCACGCAAGGGACAACCTTGTTATGTCTTGGTTGTTTAATTCTCTGGAGGCCCAAGTCTATGAAGTCTTTGCTTATTCAGAGACGGTGAAGGATCTCTGGGATTCATTAAAGGCCATGTACGGGCAACAAGACAATGCTTCTCACATATTTGAACTGCAACAGGAGTTGTCTTGCCTAAAGAAGTCTCAAGATCAGTCCTTTATTGAGCACCTTGGCCAGTTGAAACGAAAATGGGATGAGCTACGTCAATATCGTCCCATAGCTCCTAAGGTCGATGAGTATGTCAAGAAAGAAGAGCAGGATAAGGTGTTCCAACTGTTGGCTAGTTTAAGGCCTAAGTTTGAAGATGCGAAGCGACAAATACTCATGAGCCCTACCTTTCCCACTTTAGCAAATGTATGCTCCATTATTCAACAAGAAGAGACCAGAAGGCAAGTAAGGAATCCCTCTCCTGCAGCAGTAAGAGAAATCGCTGAAACATCTGCAAATGATGTGTCTAGTAACCTGTCAAATAATGGCCGACACAACAATGCTCCAGGAAAAAATAAGAATAGAATTTCGATTTATACGTCAAGGTATCACTGCGACCACTGTAACAAAGACAGACATGCAAAAGATCGGTGTTGGGTCTTGTATCCACATCTTCGACTTAACCAGGATAGAGCTTCGGATGCTATGACAGCCACACAAGCTTCTACATCAGATTTTCATTCCTTGCAGACATCTCTTGGAAAGATTGCCTCTCAGCTCCAAGATCTTATGAATCAGAATAGTACTGCGACGAAAAAATCAAGCCATTTGGCACAATCTGCTGGTAATATCTCTTCTCTGTCAACTATTTATCGAAACTCTTTTACAATTGAGTCTGGAGCAACAGATCACATGAGCCGCAACTCAAGTTGCTTGTCTGGCTTACATAATGTTCCTAACGGGACATTTCCCCCCATCTCAGTTGCAAATGGTCACCAAGTTTCAGTTAAAGGGCTGGGAAAACTTGATCTTTTCTCGACTCCTATAAATTGTCTTGTCTTTTTGTGCCATCATTATCATCAAATCTGCTATCTGTTGATAAGATAACTAAAGTGTTAAACTGCAATGTTTATTTTTTTGTTCGATATTTCAGGACAAAGTCACAAGGAAGAAGATTGGTGAAGGTCGTGCACATCAGGGACTCTACACGTTGGACATCCCCAATCGAGTATTCACAGCTCAAAAAAGTAAAGACGATGTCTCTCAAATTTGGCACTGGAGAATGGGACATCCATCAGATCAAGTGCTTCGTTTAATTAATCCTGTTTTTTCACATGATTCGAATAACTGTGAGACTTGTCATTTTTTCTAAACAGCAGCGACTGTCATTTAGCAACGGTTCTCATGTTTCCTCTGATTTGTTTTTTTTTGTTTTGGAGATTGTTAATACTGATGTTTGGGAACTGGCTCCTGTTGAATCTCGTGATGGGTTTAGATATTATGTTACTTTTATCGTTAAAGTGAACTATTCAAAATCTTTCAGGATTTCTATTATATTGTACGAAACCAATTCGGAATTGGTATTAAGATTTTACGATCAGATAATGACACTGAATATGCAAACTCTCTTTTTCATGATTTTCTTAAGCGAAATAGTATTCTTCATCAATTGTCATGCATTCGGACTCCCCAAAAGAATGGGATTGCCGAGCGTAAAATTCGGATATTTTCTTGAGGTAACTAGATCTCTTTTGTTCCATGGGAATCTACGCTCTCATTTTTTGTTGGACGCTGTTTTGACAAGTTACTACTTGATTAATCGAACTCCAAGCATCATTTTAAGTTCAAGATCTACTATGGAAGTTCTGTATGATAAGCCCGTTAGCTTGTCTCATCTCAGAACATTCAGAAGCGTTTGCTTTGTTCATCTCTCTATGGGCAATAAACTTGATCCACGAGCCAAGAAATCTGTTTTCTTTGGATATTCATCAGCAAAGAAGGGATACAGATGTTTCAACACAGTTGATAACAGATTATATATTTGTCTTGATGTTCATTTCATTGAAACTGATATGTTTTTTGCTGACAGGAATAAGATTCAGGGGGAGCAGCCAAAGAATGACTCTGCAAAGTTTTCCTTGGATTTGTTTCCAATCCCTGCATAACCTCACCATGACATGGGACATAACCATGATGATCAGAATGAGACGGAGAAACATGAGCAAAATATGCACGTACCAATTTAGAATATTATGTTTCCTATGCAAGCTTCAATGGAACATGATCAAGTTGTCAATCCTGCTGACCAAGCTACCAACACCAACGACAATAGAGGAAATCTTGCTTCTTTTCTTCAATCAACTCGCATTCATCAGTAGTCCACCAGGCTACGAGATTTTGTCACATACTCGGCTGCTCATCCGATCCAAGCTCACATGTGGTATGACAACATATCATCAGAATATAAAGCTCACAAGGAACCGAGTGCTTACTTGAAAGGAAAGAAGGTGCCTGAATGAGACAAAGCCATGTCAGAAGAACTTGAAGCTCTTCGTAAAAACTATACTTGGGACATCGTTATGCTACATAAAGGGAAAAGATCAGCTGGGTGCCGATGGATCTACAAAATCAAATACAGAAGTGATGGCTCTATTGAACGATATAAATCAAGGTTAGTTGTAAAGGGATATACTAAAACTTTTGAAGTTGATTACAAAGCAACATTTGCTCCGGTTGCCAAGATGAATACGGTGAGAGTGCTTCTATCAATGATCCTAAATTGTGGTTGGTCCTTGTTTCAAACGGACGTCAAGAATGCATTTTTAAAAGGAGATCTTGAGGAGGAGGTGTACATGGATCTTCCTCTTGGTCATCCCATGGAGAACAAAGCATGTCGAGTATGCCGACTCAACAAAGCCATATATGGCCTCAAGCAATTGCCCTCGTTCGTGGTATAGAAAGCTTAGTTCTGCACTTCAAGCTTTTGGTTTCAGGAAAAGCGTCGCAAAATCCTCCTTATTTGTGAAGAAAAATGCTCGAGCTATTGTGATTGTGTTGATCTACTTGGACGACATTCTCTTTGCTGGGAATGACACGCATGAGATTGAAAGATAGAAACAGGAATTAAAGGTTAGATTTGATATCAAAGACTTAGGTCGATTGCGATACTTCTTAGGAATCGAAGTTGTAAGCTCACGTAAAGGTCTGTTCTTGTCGCAAAGGAAATATGTATTGGATCTCTTAAAAGAAACTGGAAAACTTGGAGTGAAGCCGGCAAAGACACCGATAGAGTATAACAGTAAGTTCAAGACAAATGCTCAACCTTTGAGTGATAGCGGTCAGTTCCAACGATTGGTAGAAAAATTGATCTATCTTACCTTCACAAGACCCGGTATTTCATATGCCTTCAGTTATGTTAGTCAGTTTATGCATTGTCCTACAAAAGGGCACATGGAGCTTGTTGATCTCATTATCTCAATTAAAAGTCATGTCCTTGTCGTGGTTTTTGGATGAGGAACAATGGACATGTTGAAATTATGGGCTACACAGATGTCGACGGACCGAAAATCCTACTAATAAGAGGGTCAACCACAGGTTACTATAAATTTTTCGACAGGAACCTTGTCACATGGAAAAGCACAAAGCATAGTGTTGTTGCTCTATCTAATGCAGAAGTTGAATACAGGGCAATGACAACTACAACTAGTGAACTAGTTTGATTGCGCTTCTTGCTTCGTGATCTGGGTTTGCAAATACCTCCAGAGGCCAAGGAAATTATTCTTTGATAACCAGGTGACTACCCATATTACATCGAATCTTGTTTTTCATGAAAGATCACAATACATTGAGGTTGATTGCCACTCTGTTCAAGAAAAGATCCAAGACAAAATAATTGAGATGTCTTATATTCGAATGAAAGACCAACTTGCCGACCTCTTTACTAAGTCTCTACCTAGAGGTATCTTTCTTAACTTATAACTTTGTATATTGAAGTAATATAAAGTATATATAAACTTATACATGAGTTCTTTATTTATAGGACGATTAAAACGGTCATATTTACAACGGTCATATTACAACGGTCATATTCCTATATTCTAACATCCCCCTCAAACTCAAGGTGGTTCTAAAGAGATCAAATTGAGTTTGGATATAAGAGCATGAAACCGTCCTGGTGGATGGATCTTCGTGAAGAGATCGGCAGTCTGATCAACTGATGCCACTGAAGAGAGTGATAGGGTCCGCTGAGAAAAGTGATGTTTTACAAAATGACAATCAATCTCAATATGCTTTGTACGTTCATGAAAAACATCATTATGCGTAATCTGAATAGCACTTTGACTGTCACAATGGATAGGTGTGCTGGTGGAGAATGAAACACCCATATCGCTAAGAAGCCATCGTAACCATACTAGCTCAGCAGTGGTGTCAGCTAAGGCACGATACTCAGACTCTGAACTGGAACGTGAAACAACAGACGGTTTCTTACAACGTCAAGAGATAAGAGAGCTACCAAGAAAGAAGCAGTAGCCAGTAGTAGATCTTCTATCAGTAGGATCACCTGCCCAATCAGTATTGGAGAAAGCATGCAGTTCTGAGGTCGAAGAGAATGAAAAGTGTAAGCCATGAAAGATAGTACCTTTGACATAGCAAGATTCGAATAACCGCAGCAAAATGTGTAGACCGTGGTGATGTCATGAATTGACTCAACAAATGAATAGCATATGATATGTCTGGTCGAGTAACAGTCAAGTATATCAGACTTCTGATTAATTGACGCTAACGAGTGGAATCCTTCAGTAATTGTCCATCAATTGGACGTAATTTGACATTGGTCTCTAAGGGAGTGTTAGCAGTCTTAGCATCAATTATCCCAGCACGAGAGATGAGATCTGATGCATATTTTGTTTGAGACAAATAATAACCAGTGGAGGATTTAGAGACCTTCAAACCAAGAAAGTAAGAGTTCATTCCCAGATCTTTCATCTCAAGTTGTGCACTGAGAAACTCCTTTAGCTTTTGAATACCATAGATATTATCACCTGTAATAATCATATCGTTGACATATAACAGAAAAAGAATAATACCTGTAGAGGACTTCTTGATGAATAAGGCTGAGTCATAAGAGATAGTGGTAAATCCAAGTTGCCCGAGTGTACTGTGAAACTTAGCATACCATGCTCTAGGAGCTTGCTTGAGACCATACAATACTTTTCGAAGTCGACAAACCATATTTGATGGATAATCATAACCAGGATAAGGTTTCATGTATACTTCCTCGAAAAGATCACCATTTAGAACAGCATTCTTGACATCCATCTGAAAAAGATCCCATTTTCGTACAACGACAACTGCAAGTAAGGATATTACCTATGTGATGCGAGCGACAGGAGCAAAAGTTTCCTCATAATCAATGCCATACTCTTGTGTAAAACCATGTGCGACTAGCCGAGCTTTGTAACACTCAACCGATCCATTAGACTTGGTTTTGATCTTATAAACCCATTTGCAGCCAACCAAAGATTTGCCTGCAGGTAGATGAACCAAAACAAATGTTCGCGTCTTATGTAGAGCATGTAGTTCCTCATTCATTGCTTGCTGCCAAAGAGGATCAGAAGAGGCCTCTCGAAAAGATTAAGACTCATGAAGGGTGGCAAGAGCAGGATAACAATAATAGTTATTAAGATGAGAAGGAGGAAGCCTTACCCGAGTGCTACGACGAGTGGGAGGGTCCACATGCTGAGGTGGAGACGGCTCCACATGCTGAGTAGCAGATTCAAGAGAGGCCAAAGACAAGTCATCAGTTGAGTTGGAAGGACCTGAAATAGAAGGCACCTCATCTGGAACATAGTGACATGAGTAAAATATCCAGAGGACTCAGGAGAGGAGACATGGAAAGAGGACAAACTGGAAAATGATTTGTGTTCCCAGAATGTGACATGACGAGAAACTCTTAACCTTTTGAAGATGGGATCATAGCAACGATATCCTTTATGCTCATTACCATAACCAAGAAAGCAACAAAGACGAGATCAAGGTTCGAGTTTTGTTCGCTCATAGGGTTGAAGTAGAACGAAACAAGCACAACCAAATACTTTCAAATTATTATAATTAGGAAGTTCTCCAAGGAGACGCTCATAAGGTGATTGATTGTGAATAGTTAAGGAGGGAACCCGATTGATGGTGTAGATTGCGGTAAGAGCAGCCTCATCCCAAAAGGGTTCAGGAACATTATGTACGAGAAGGAGAGATCTGGTGGTGTCTAAAATATGCCGATGTTTCTCTCAACGCGCCTATTTTATTCAGAGGTATAGGACAATATCTTTGAGGAATTGTACCATCCTCATGAAGAGTGGCAAGAAATGCTGAATCAGTATATTCTGCACCATTGTCAGAACGAAATATTTTTATAGTGGTGATTTGATTTCTGAATTCACGATAAGTTTGTAAGAAATCTGATTTTCGTTTCAGTAAGTAAATCCAAGTAAATCGAGAGAAGTCATCAACAAAAATGACAAAGTATCTAGATCTCCTAATAGTAGCAATAGGAGCGGGTCCCCACATATCAAAATGGATAATATCAAATGGCTTAGAAGAAGTGGAATCGCTTAAATTAAAAGGCAAAGCATGTTGTTTTCCTAACTGACAAGAAATACAGTCAAATAACTAATCATGAACAGACCCAAGATAGCCACTAGATGCGAGACTACGGATACGAGATAAAGAAGCATGACATAGTCTACAATGCCATAACTCTAAAGATGAGTACCCTCTAGAGTAATTAGATGAGGAGTTTCTTATGGGGGTTACATCATTCACAAAGGTAGGAAGATGTAATGAAGTTAACTCAAACAGACGACCAACTTTACTCCCTGTCCCAATCTACTGACCAGTATGAGAATCTTTTATCACACAACCATGTTTAGAAAAATGTAAATCAAGGTCAAGATCACAAAGTTGCTCAACAGATAATAAATTGAAAGATAAGTCAGGAGCAAAGTATGTATCGGGAAGAGTGAGTTCGAGTGTAGCAATGGGTCCAACATGACTAATTTTTAAAGTGGATCCATTAGCAATACGAATATTAGAAGGTTGAGAGACATGTTTCATATTGGTAAATATCGAAGAATTTGATGGCATATGATTAAAACAACCAGAGACTATAAGCCAAGAGCCGTTACCTGGAGTGACAGACAGAACAAAAGGAGATTAAGATTCACGACGAGAGATAACCTGGTTAATCAAAGCCTTTAAATCAACCATGGAGATAGAAGATGAAGCTTCAGAACCCCCAGGATAAGCAGATGTCGGATTGTGGCTGTAAGAAGATGGTGCAGCATAAGACTACTGTTGTGAATAAGAGTTATTCCCTCTAGAGGATTTGTGAGAAAGCTTAGCTCACCAGCCATACTTCCCATCAAACTAACGAATAGCATCCAATGCATCCCTTTTGTCATCAAATTCGATAAATGCATAACCAGGTGGCCTCCGAGCAACCCATACACTATGCAGACTCCTAAAGACGCGGAACTCAACTTCAAGATCCTTCTCACTAACGCGAGGATCTAAATTACCCACATAAACCCGAGCCATTTTTTTTAAAGATCAAAAGAGAGAGAAGGATGAGACCTTGGATGCCCTCACCTGTTTCAAGATCTAGTCAAAACCCACCTCGAATTCACCCATCCCCACCCAGATTATCCCCTCTGGATCCAGAGTCAGATCCGAAGCCGGATCCGGATAAGGTCTGATATGGGCGATGAGATTCCAGCGAGGAAGACGGTGAATAAGTGGCTTCGACGGTTGCGGAGGGCGCAACAATCAGAGTGACGACGACGACAGCTGCAGAGGCTACGAGGAATCCGGATGGCATTGGGGTCGCCGCTGGTACTGCGAGGAAGGCTATCCTTGCTATCCAGATCGAGGGCCTTTAGATCTAGAATTCCATATCTGACACTGGTGGTTGGCGCAACTGGGGTGGCAGATCTGGCTACGGGGGAAGCGTACGGCAACGGTTTACTTTGAAGATGTATGGGGATTAAACCCGAGGCGTGGCGACGCCTGATTGAATTCCAGATCTGAGTAAAGGAGAGGATGGTCGCCAGCCGCAACTGATGGCGGCTTATCGGGTGTAAAAGATGTTGGTGGCGGAAGCGGTGTTGCCGATGATCGGCTTTGATACCATGATAACTTTGTATATTGAAGTAATATAAAGTATATATAAACCTATACATGAGTCCTCTATTTATAGGAGGATTACAACGGTCATACTACAATGGTCATATTCCTATATTTTAACAATAACATGTTGTCCAAGTTGAGCACAATTGATATCTTCGCCCCAACATGGAGGAGAAGTGTTAAGGAAATAGTGTGCAAGCATGGAAATTCAACGATTTCTAATCTGTCCAGATCAAAGGAAAATCACTTCTTGCCTTATGAGGAGAATTCTGGTCCAAACCATTATAGATGTAAACTTGAAAATTAAGTTGTACCTTGTGCTATTTAAATAGAAGTGAATCATCCCCTAGATGAATAAAGAAAAGGGGTTCTATTCCTTGGAGTAGTTCTTCCGAAGCACGTTAATTTTGGTGTTGTTCTTCATTTCTTTTCTTGATTTGATTCTAAAACATCCACACAAACCCTAACTCACCTCATCCACCACACAATTACACACAATACAAATCCAAAACCACAATCAACCTCGATTCCACATCAATATAATTATAAACAATGATGTATTGATGGTTAACAACGATATCTCCTCGACTTTAGGTCTAAACACGACGACTTGTGAGTTCCTGGATACCCAATCTAAGCATCGATTGCAAGAAAAAAGCTGAACGGACTGTTGCCGTTTTCGTTGGTGTTGAAAAAGAAGCAGTGCGAATGCGAACGTGATGGTGATAAAGAAGCAGGTGTGGCGGTGGATTCAGTGATAGAGGAGGAGCCGCAGCGATGAAAAGGAGAATCAACAGAGGAGAAGGAGAGAGGAGTCGGGAGTTAAATTGTATGTTTTGGGAAATATAATTCCGTATATATAATCTTGAGAATAATTTTCAGAAAATGTAGTTTTGGGGCACTGGCTGAAAATTTTTCCTACATACCAAAATCAAATACTAGTGCCATATAGAATAGCTAATTGAGCCCACGAGACACAGACTGTCAAGTGCTGATACAAAGATTTGATGCTAATCAATGATTTTGTTTATTCGAGAAAACTTAGTAAGATCAATGAGTTGTAAATTACGGAAACTATTAAGCTGGTTAAGTTCAAGAATGTTAGACCCGGAGAGGATCAAAGTATTTCATACATGTTGCGTTAACCCTGTTTTTTGAGCTAATGAGCTTGAAGATAGCTAGCTAGGAGCTTTCATTTACATAGAACTTCGCAAAAACATCCACAAGATCTCAGAAATACTAACATCAAAGACCACAAGTACAATTCGGTGGATTATATCAAATCAGGATACCTATCAAGACAATTAAGTAGATGCATTTAGATTATGAGGAAACAGAAGGCCAGACAGGAGTTGTCATGCTATTGACGTACTCGAGCCTTAATCATACTTTAACCATACATATATTGATTTCGGCTAATCACACTCTCCTATACACTTTTTACTAAAAAATATTTCTACTATCATTAACTGAAATAATATAACATCAATTGACGAATTATAATATTTCATCAAAATTTTTGACAATAAAATCTACTACTCTCAATAAATGAATGAATTTAACAAAATTTATTATAAAATCACAACAAACTTAATCTATCATTATTAATCATAAACATCTATAAATAAGCATTTTATATCATGCGACCAAACCTGGGTGACATTGTCGACCAAATTCTACAATCTCCAAAACACAACAATTCAACAACACATAACACATAAAGAACCATTACTGAGCGGAAAAATGACAGATTTGAACAATCTCATTTCCCCTTCTCCAAATCTCACCATCGCCGCCGGCGACCACCATGGAATCCGATTCCACCATCACCGCCATCCTCGCCGACCTTGAAAACAATCCACATTTCCCAATTCCCCCTCAAACCCTCAAAACCCTACAAATCCTAATAGACCAAATCACCACCACTGATGACCAAGATGAAATCACCACATTCTGGGACGAGATATCGCCAAAGGGGTCCCTGTGACGAGACTAATAAACCCCATTGTGGGAGCAATGGATTCTGGGCAGACCCAATTGGGGATTCTGGGTTCTAAGCTGTATTTGTCTTTGATTCTGTGTGATGGGTCTCCCAGGTCGTCGATTTTTAACCCATTTGGTTTCGGGTCTCTGCTTCGCGTCATTTGTCGGTATTTGAAAAATACGGAAGTGGGTCGGGGTCGGGATTCGGGGGAGAGAAGGGATTCTGGGTTGGGTAGGGGCAGAGGGAGGGGGTAAGGGAAAAGGGAATGTGAGGAGGGTGAGTGGTGGAGAGGA
>LIEC01007581.1:0-27223 GCA_001925005.1 Drosera capensis
ACATTCCTATCACCATATATTCTAATTAGAGGTTAAGTCGTTAGACTTGTTTTTTTTTAAAAAAAAAAATCTAATTCACATATTTACATAACTTCGGATTATACATAACAGAGCACAGATTACTCTTCAACCAAAAATGCATAAGCTGTATAAACAATATTATCAGTACAAGCAGCACAAACATCACAACCAGCACATAGCACAAACAGCACAACTAGCACAGACAGCCTAAGCTGTGCCCAGCAGCATAAACAACACTAGCAACAGAACAACATAAATTGCTAAACAACATGACCAAAAACCCCTTGCTTTGACCCAATGGTTGTTTCAGTTCTTATTTACCAACCAGTAGACCTTAACTATGAACACGTCATCAAGTAATTCATATCTCGGAAGATCCATTCTTTTTCTTTTTTATTGTTATTAAAGATTAGGCAATCTTATGCCGGACTCATGTCCAGCGCGTGTGCAATATGTTCCCATTAATTAACAATATAATGCATTACTCATTTATCCATTATTAATGAATTTCATTGTCAATGTTTATTTGCATATCAATTTTCATAATTTTCATTAATTCTCTCTTCAACGGATCATAGATTGATTTAATCCACCTCTAAGGATAAGAATAACTTCTCAATATCCCATTATTTTCCTGCTGCAACAAATCATGTTGCACTTTAGTTTGTCTTAAAATAAACTTAACGCACTTCATTCGTCGTTCCATTGTTTCTTGCGTTTTTAAATAATTAGAGTTGTTTTTAAGAGTTTTTCAGTGTTTTAAACACATTTTAAGAGTCTTTTTTTTGTAGTTTTTTGCATTTTCAAGTCATTTGAGTTGTTTTTATATTGTTTTTAGTCTTTTGAAGTATTTTTAATGTTTTAAGCTCATTGTTTTTATAGTTTTTTTCGTTTTCAAGTCATTTGAGCTATTTTTATGGTGTTTTTAGCCTTTTGAAGGGATTTTGAGTGTTTTAAGCTCATTTTAAGGTTCTTTCCATAGTTTCTTGCATTTTCAAGTAATTAGACTTGTTTTTAAGTTGTTTTTCGCCTTTTCAAGTATTTTTGAGTGTTATAAAATCATTTCAACGGTTTTTTTATAGTTTTTTTGTATTTTTAAGTCATTTGAGTTGTTTTTAGCCTTTTGAAATGTTTTTGAGTATTTTAATCTCATTTCAAGGGTCATTTCATAGTTTCTTGTGTTTTTAAATCATTTGAGTTATTTTTATATTGTTTTTTGACTTTTGTTGGGTTTTTTAGTGTTCTAATCTCATTTCAAGGATTTTTTTTATACTTTCCTACGTTTTCAAGTCATGAGAGTTGTTTTTATGCTGTTTTTAGCCTTTTGAAGGGTTTTTGAGTGTTTTAAGCTCAATTCGAGGTTTTTTTCCATAGTTTTCTTGTGTTTTCAAGTCATTTGAGTTGTTTTTATGGTGTTTTTAGCCTTTTGAAGGGTTTTTTATTGTTTTAAACTCATTTCAAAGTTATTTTCATAATTTCTTACGTTTTCAAGTCATGATGGTTGTTTTTTTGTTGTTTTTAGACTTTTGAAGGGGTTTTGAGTGTTTTAATGTCATTTGAAGATTCTTTTCATAATTTCTTGTATTTTCAAGTCATTTGAGTTGTTTTTAGCTTTTTGAAGGGTTTTTGACTGTTTTAAGCTCATTTCAAGGTTCGTTTCATAGTTTCTTGTGTTTTCAAGTCATTAGAGTTGTTTTTATGATGTTTTTAGCCTTTTGAATGGTTTTTGATTATTTTTACCTCATTTCAAGGTTTTTTCATATTTTTTTACGTTTTCAAGTAATGAGAGTTGTTTTTAATCCATAATTTTATTTATATATCATATAAAAAATTTTAACTAGAAACAAATTTAAATCGTATCTCAAAATATTTTGTTACTATCTTATCTCAAAAAACTTTATCAATATCTTTTCATCACATGAATCCTTACTAGTTTGTTACTGTTATGCTACAAATACGACACCTACTTTTTGTAAAAGCTACTTTGACTAGACCGGATTTCTTTTTGCTTCTTTGATAGTAGGCTCAAGTTTAGTCCATTCGCTGTAGATATGTAATCAGAAACAATGTTCTGGCTTGACATCCCAATCCGCAAATTAAACCACTCCAAAGTCCCTGAATCAAACTAGGTGATATACAGAAAACTCGAACATAGCAAAAGCCAGATGTATCGTATCGTAGAGGTCAAAGTACTACTTGGACCGTATCATAGATATATGTTCTTCTGCTATAATGAATTGGAGTTGGAATGTTTGAAAATTTTCAAATAACCCGATATGAAGGAGGCTCTAATACCAATTGTTGAAATAAATCCCATAAATAATGTAACCTTCATATCGAATTATTTAAAACAAATCATAAACGGAAACGTACCTGAATTCATAAGAACAAGCCTTTAATATGGGATGGAGATAGCCTATGATTAGGGTATCTTCGAGTTGATACAAACACTAGGGTTTCTCTCTCGTGATTGGATGCTACAAAGATATAACACATGTTCAACCGGGGACCAGAGCCTTCATATATATAATGGTTCTTAATCCTAATCATACCATCATCAATTAGGATCAAACCCGTAAGTATCTACACAATTGGACCATATACTTTATGAGACGACATATTAGTCCACTTAATATTAATATTCGTAGGACCACCAATATTTGGGCCAAATCGAAAGATAACACATAACATATAATTAATCCGAATAGTTAAATTATCCATGCACATGTAATATGAGTCCATTAATCCAACAAACTAAGCTATGGTTTTGAAATTTAGGTGAGTTCATCTTTTGTGCCATAACCAGTTTGTATCTTCAACACCTTCAATATAAAAACATGTAATTTGTGCTGACTAGAATGAATTGAAGTTTACTGCATAAAAGTTTCCTTTTCTACTTCTTCTCAGTTTTATTGTGTGGAGTTCAACATTCGAATGATTTGCGACCAGGTTTGCCAGAAGGATAACAGTAGATCCTTGGTTTTATTGCTTTAGGTGGTTTGCTAGTGTTTTTCCATTCCTTTTACTATATTCTGGATATGTAGACATGCTTCTGATATGGTCTTCTCCATACAGTATTAGAAGTATTGTTTCATACTGAGGTCTATGTGACCTCTTGTTAGCCTCTATCTTATAGTTCCGAGCTATATGCACTTTGTGATGCTTTGTATCAGTTTGTACTGGTATTTTGCATACTGCCTCAGTCCTTTTGGATTGAGCAACAAAGACTTTGTTGCTCTACTTCCCTTGTTCAGGTGATGCTTTATCTTTCTACAAAACTTTTGTAGAGGTCTCCTTTACCTCTTTTTTACTGGTGGTGACATTATTGTTGACTTTTGATTGTGTAAAATCATTCAATCAGTCCTTGTATCCTAATCCTAATCGATCATATGAGGATTGACCCACTTTTGTAAATCTCTCATAGAATGTGGTCAAATTTTTCATTAGAGCCCATTGAGACCCAATCGTACTACTGCATGAGGACATCTTTATTGTTTTATCTGATTTCATTTGTCTCTTCAATTCTGAGCAGTACAAAGTCCCACGTTTCCTTTGCAGTGGTTGTATGAACCACTATCTCAAGCATATCATCTCAAACATATCATCATCAAAAGTTTTGAATATTTGATTTCTCTACCCTTTTGTCCACCAACACTAAATCCCAGTCTTCTTTTGTTCAGAGGGACTTTGGTTTGTCCACCTCGCTGGATGCAACAATTGAATCTGACATGTATGATGCATTTGTAATGATGTCACGTATTTTTTTTATCTATTGAATACAGATGTGCATGCATTCTTACCTTTCACTGATTGAATTTGTAAAATGAGTATATTAATGGCTCTTCACTCTTGAGGCATTTGGATATTGTTGGAAGTAACCATATTGTTAGTAACTTTTTTTTTTTTTTTTTCAGAAATCAATCAGGTTATCTATAGGAATGACTAAACTTTTCAAAACGAATACTGAGTATTACTCACCGTAAAAAGTGTACTGCTTAATCGTGATATTTATGATATAGTTTAGACGAGAATTAAATCACGATTGAGATACTTAATCAGCCTTTTTCTCTTGAGTAATTCTTTACTAATTTCTTGAGTCGGAGGAGCCCAGTTTAAAAGATGTGAGGAATGGGGTCATGAGAGCCCAATTTTCAAAGACGTGCACAAAATGCGTATGGTCCCAAAACAAAAAAAAAAAACATGATTAAAGAAAAAGGTCAGGCCCAGCTTCTTTGTAAGCCCAAAACAGTGCAAAAAAACATTGCCCTTAATCGCCCACCGTGGGGCTCGAACCCACGACCACAAGGTTAAGAGCCTTGCGCTCTACCAACTGAGCTAGACGGGCTCTTGTTTTAAGACTTTGATATATAAAAATAAATATGTTTTTCAAGCTAAGCTTACTGCAAACTCCGGCCATCATTGGCTTGAGTTACGGGACTTCCATACAAAAATCATTCAAAGTTGCATTGTTTGATGGGCAGGGCTTAAATGTGGAGTGTCCTCTCGATTTCTTTTGATGATTGATATGTCATACTGAAGGATAGAGATCTGTAAGATCATCTTGAATTTCCCTTCAAACCAAATGCAAAAAAATTTACTATTTTGTTGTTGTTGAGAATGATGTCCATCATGGAAATGATAAACTCATCATTGTCATGAATGTTTTCGGAATGAATAAAGTTATAATATATTTTATAACATATGCACTCCCTGTCTAAATAAGTGGGTATTGTATTCCGATGTTATGTGTACCTGCATGAATTAAATATTAATTGGTTCCTCCAAAGCATTTCTCTTCTCCTCTTTACCAATTTGCGAGCACATTCCATAGATCACTATATATATATATATATTTTATATGTAATAGTTATTAAAGATGTTGAAGCATGCTTTATTTTGGAACTTATTTTTGTCAAACATATTTAGTTTTGAAACATATTTAATGTGTTTCAAAAGTAGGACTAAAGTTTAAAATCTTGTGTCATTTGATAACCAAATGTTTAAAGAAATTTAAGGCCTAATTTAATGATTTGGAATACAAATCAATCCCAATATGTTTGTTTTTCTCCTTAGAGTAATGATCAACTTAATGATCTTAGAGTTACAAGATTTATTCATTGTAACTTTTCATATTCTAAGACTTTATTACTTGATTTATTACACTCATCATGATGTATAATCATGATATGTCTTAATGATGAGTTACAACTATTCATATTTCATCATAATAAATATAATTTAATGTGAGTCTTTTCATTTTTTGATGGTGGGCATGTGATGGTGGGAGATAGCACTAACAACCACTATCTAAGAAGAACACAAAGTGATCTTCTACCTAAACTTTTTGATCAAGGTTGGATGCTTTCCTGTGTTGCAATCCTTAAAATGGTTTAGTTCTAAGTCCTTGCATCGGATATTGATCGAATAACACCTTAAGTACCAGTGTTCTAATCTAGTCACTTGATTCGTCTTGTGATATCAGCATCCATTTTCTTTAATTGTTTCAATAATCTTAAGGTGTTATCGCAATGGATGTTATCAAAACCATTAGAATTGAAGGTTTTAAACTCAAGAGCTTCTAAAGCTCCTTTAACAATGCGTGAAAACACAAGATGATTTTTAGAATGTAACTTTTCAAGATGTATCATATTGTCTCATCATCGAAACTTACCTTCACGGATTCGAATTCTAAGGAGTTCAAAACATGTGTATTTTCCTTTATATACCCTCTGTATTCCTTCGTTTCTATGGGAAATTAAATGAGATTTTAGGTGGAAACATCATTTTTCATTGTTTTCCATATTTTCAATTATTAGATCCACGTTTGATTAACTCGTTACTTGATTGTTACTTCGGTTCTGCAGATGACCAAGAGAACTCCTTATCCAGATGCTTCCAAGCTTCATTGTCTGATGAATGTGGCATCTGATCATGAACGATGTATACACTATTCTTGGTTGTATACAATCATTGAAGCCTCGGATTTATCGAAAAATATCTCAATACTGATCGAGTAATTTGTTTGTTGTCACCCTACTTTTCTTGAATTGAGATGCCCCACAAATGGAACTTGACTCTAAGCCGAGATCCTCCTTCCCAAACAACATGCAGCCATAGGGACAAACATCAATCTTTTGAACAGGAAGTCGAATTCCCCTCATCAGTCTATTACTCGAGTACAACATGTTCATCATCATGTTTTCTTCCAGACAGATATCATTCAACAGAGTTATAATGGCAGCTGTCATTCTATGAGGTATGTTGCACTCATATTTTATGTTCAACAACCTACATAAGGCCTCCAGCTGAGATTGTTTGCAACTAGGATACAACGGCTTCCGTGCTATATTGAACATGTCAAAGAAGTGTCTGGAAGCAGACGATGGATTATGCTCGACATCATTTCTGTTCCCTATGATGCTATCGAAGTTAGTAGCCCTAAAACCATCTGTCACCACGTTCTCATAGGGATTAACCCCGGTCATTCTCGATGATTCACCCATTTCAACCTTACCATGAAAATTCCACCTTCAATATTTGAAAAAAATAATCGGACGGATACAAATGCATCCTCACCACATCAACTAATTGATATTCATTATTGCAATATTTTATACATGGATACTTCAAATATCCATTATAATTAAACGGATTTTCAAACTCTTTTTTACTTTCTTAATGTGGAAGGCCTGAGTCTTTAGGAAGGCTGGGTGTTTAGGAAGGCCTGTGTTTTTAGGAAGGCCTTGGTATTTCTCAATCTATTTACTTGTTTGTAAGTCACCAACTATTTTGTATGTTTGTTTGCTATGTGATCAAGAATGAGAGCAGTAAAAGAGTGAACATAGTGTTTATACTGGTTCTTCTCTTTCCCAAAAGTATGGAACAAGTGATTTACATCAAATACCTAGTGGGGGTTTTGAGAACTTTACACTATGATTTCCTTCACTAGTATACATTGTTCTCCCTCTTCTTCACCAATCCTTCACATCAATGTCAGAGAATCCTTGTATCACCAACACCCTAATAACATAGTCAACACAAATTACAACTTGTACCCATCCCCTAAACGTAACCCTAAGTACACCCTGTTCTAGCCCAGATTAAACCTTAACACCTCTAGTTCCTATCCTCCTTGATAGAACTCTTGTACCCTCAATTTCAATCCCCTGTAGAAACACCTCATACTTCTTTGGTCCTTAACCTTCTGGATTGTACTCCTTGCAAATTAGAACCCTTGTCTTCAACAAGGCCCGGGTCTTCCTTTGGTTCGATCACCTTGAACCAAGGAAGTCATCTTTATCAACTCTACAGTCAATCAACAACAACAGCTTATGTTTGTTATTATGTGTCAGCTTCAAAACACCAAGAGATCGTCATCATAGCTTTGTGGATGTTTGTGGATGTTTGTGGATGTTTGTGGAGTTAGATTGAACTCCTATGGATGAAAAATTGGCTCTTTATTCTTCGATTACAATATGACGACAAGGTTTTGTGGGAAATCGGTTTTGAGCTTCCTGGTGATGAACTCCATTGTATTGAATTTCAAAAATCAGAAAGTTTGGACCTCCATCTTAGTTTGGACAGCAATCTAATCTTCTTTTCGTGCTTAGGCCGCCAAAATTGTCCATATCTACAACACAATCCAAAAATCGAAATGTAGCAACTTATTCGAATTTTACTCAATACATTGTTAGTGCATATTTAAGATATTCATATAATCAATGCGGACTTAACAAACTCAGCATAATGTCCAAATAAGAAACTTTCCATATTTATGGCATATATATGGAAACTGGGAAAAATCTCGGCCTTGATCACACCTAACTCAGTTCTGATACCAATAGGGAAGGCCGGAGGTTTTCGTATGTTTTTTTAAGAACCTATATTTAAGATCAATTTGTTCAATCAATGTCATCATCAAAAAATATGAACTCAATAGACCTTTTTTACTTATTTTTCCAAGATCAGTTCAATGAAAAATGGCTTATTCTAACATTTTTCAAAAACAAAAAAAGAAGAGTAAAATAATAAACAGTCCAACCGGCAAATCATTCAAACCCCATCCCGAACCATTTCTCTAAACCTTCGTTCAACTCTATCGCCTCACCACCATCAAACCATTGGTCAAACTTGTTCCAAAATTCAAAATAATATAAAAAAATCCATACAAAAAAATCAACCATCACCCAAACCAATTATATTCGTCAACACAACAATAAAAAATACAAATCCATAAACCAACCAAACTAAATTAAAGATAAGGGTTTAGAAATTATATAATCGAGGGTTAGAGTTTGAGAGAGCTAGGGAGGTCTCTGAGTGGTTGCAGCTGCTGGATTTCTATAGGCCGGCTAGGGGACGCGGTGGTGGGAGTGCCGGTGGTGGTGGGATTGGATCGTTGGGGTCGGTGGTGGGAGTGCTGCTGGTGGTGAGATTGGATAGTTGGGGTCGGTGCTGCTGCTCAATAACTAGTGTTTCAATAAACCCACAAAAATCGATCAAACAACATACACACACACAGATATATAGATATATATATATAAAGAACTTATTTTGTCTATCTTTTCTTAAATCAAAAGCCAAAAAGCCTAATTTTCTCTAAACCATGACAAAACGGTTGACCAAACACGAAAAACGTGAATGTAAAGAAAAGGTGAAGAAGGAGTTCAAGAAGAAGGAGAGAAATGACTTTGATGAAGTTGATGATAATGTCCTTTTGGAAGCTCAGCCAATTTCGTATGTTCTTATAAGTACAAGTCAAGTAGCTAAAGAAATGAAGGTTGAAGTTCCTAAATGTTCATTAAAGCGTGTGAGATTTGAAGCCCTACTTGTGAAGGAAGAGCCGTAAGAGAAGAATCCACCACCTCATGCCATTACCTTACAGGATGTGATGTGACATATGAAGATATCAGCTTGACACTTCGTGAATTGTAAGACCAAACAAGCATAATCTTTGACAAAATTAATTCCTTGTAGGAATTTAAGGAATATTTTTATAAGTAAACTCTAATTTTATTTTGGTCCTTGTGCTTTAATTGTTTTATACGTTGAGGACGATGTAAAGTTTAGCTTGGGTGGGCTTTGGAGGGGAGGGCGGGTGTGTGTTAAACAACATAGTTTTAGTTGAGTCATTTTTTATTTTTATTTTTAGTCTATTTTTCTAGTCTTAGTTAATGTATTATTTTTTAGTCATAAATTTTTTGAAAATGTCATTAAAAAATTTTGAACATGAGAAATACACAAGAATTTTAAGAACAATAAAACGTGATTAAACTTGAAACAACAAATGAGATAGTATCATATTAAAAATTATGATAACCAAAGATGGCAGTCCACTTGAGCGAGATTTCATCCAAAGTATCACTAGACTAGAATCCCAAACAAAGACACATAGGGGAATGGGTTTAAACATGGGATGTGAGGTTAGACCTTTATAATGCAAATAGTTAAGTCGTGATTATGTTATATACATCCGAGTTGAAGCTAATTAGTATCTGTAATTAAATTATATTTTTCGATTATTTGTCGCCATAACCTTTAGACCCTCCTTATACCAACATTATTATTCCTTGTACTTTTTCTTTGATCTTACTATACTTGTTTGAGTAGATGTCTATTTGATGTATTTTGGTTGGAGATGATGCTACTTACTTTCGATCATAGGATTAACTCCACAAAGAACCCTTTTTGAACCTTTTGTATATGTGAGTCAAGGACTTGTTTTTGAGATGGGGTGAGACACTCAATGTGTGCACAAAAATGTATATGGTGCAAAGTCTTGCAAGCTATTATTATTTCATAATAAAAAAAATTGAAATTTTTTTTAAAAAAAGTTGGTTTTAACCATAAAGAATGGTAAATTTTTGTGAGTTATGGTTTTTATGTTTGGGGCGTTTGTTTTCAAAGCAACATGCTTGAAGGGGAATGAGAATGAGGTTATCCATTGCTTGACTCTACATTAATTCTCATCCTTTTCACCAAACTCCACAAAATCAAAAAGCCTGCCTCCTTTCACCATATCTTAATTATCTTTATTCAGACAGATTTTTATGCATATTATTGCCTAAGAAATGAATAGGGGTATAAGATATTGTTCATGTATGGGCTTGTTATATTATTTAGGTTGACACTTTTCTTGTTTTATAATTATGAGTATTTGGATATGATCCTCATGATCATTTTGGGAATGATGAGAGGTGTCTTGTTTAGCTAATGATTTACTGATATGAGGATGTGTTCATACAAGTGTGTCGAAGGGAAACGATGAGCTGGCTGCAAAAAATATGAGTTGTGATATTTGATCGATTTGTTGTTAACATTTGGCATGTTATATTGGTCTTGTTTCTTCTAGTATAGTTCTTTGTTTCTTGTTATGTAGTTCTTGTGTCATTCTTTTTGTTCCTTTTAGTTCTTCTTTGTTCTTTCTACTTACGGACAAGTAAAAATTTAACTTGGGGCAATATGTTAAACACTCTTTTATACATGTTTTTCATAATTTATGTCTTTTGTTTATTGGCTATTTTGTGTCCTTTTTGGTTAGTTTTAGTACTTTTTTTTTATATCCTTTTTCTAATATTTTCCTTATTTTTGTTGACAGGGAAAGAATTTGAGCTTATTTTAATTATTAAGCTAGACGCAAATGGGGTGATTGGATTCGATTTATACAATTTAAGATATTTTCATAAACTTCTCGATGTTATCTCGTGATGCAGAGTTGGAAATGCGCAGATAAAGTGATAAGGAACCTTTTGACACAGGAATTCAAAGTTTGAAACATACAAGATTCACTACCTAGCCTACCCATGAAATGGGTCGATTGAAACCCTAGTTATAAAAAGCAGACCAACCCGGTCGGATCGAATCGTGACTCGGTGCCTCGATCAGGTTGGTTCGACGAAAAAAAAACGAGCAATGCATCCAATCAAACCCGGCTAAAAACAGATAAAACAAGGCTGGTTGAATCAACAAAAAAAGGTCTTTAAAATTGTTATTAAAAGAAACAAATTTTCTTTTAATTAATAGCCCTAACACATATATTAGGCTATTTTTTTAAGAAAATCAAATAAAATGTATAGATGTTTGAAAATATGAAAAAAAATTCAATCACTAGCTCAACAGTCCGAGTCTGATGACTCTGACTAAAACACGTTTTCTGTTTCGATTGTTTTGGAATTCAAAACAAATATTTTTTTTATATATAAACTCTTTGTATTCCTTCATTTTAAGGGGACATTACAACCGATTTTAGGTATAAACATCATTCTTTTTTATTTTTCACATTTTCGATTGTTAGATCAAGGTTAGATTAGTTCGTTACTTGATCGTTATTCGTTGTCTGTCATTCGTACTTCCATTTCCAGAGGCACAATTATTTCGAGCAGTGCCGTTTTCAATTTTTGTTTGGATTATCTAGTTTATTCAAATTTATTTCATCATGATTGTTGAATCTCATTGATTATTTATGTTGTTTATGTCTTTAACCATGCATAGTGAGTAGTTTTCTTGGTTAAGATAGCGATAAATGGGATATTGAGTGAATTATTAAGATTGTGAGTTAAGTACCTTAATCACCTATCTTAGTCCATGATTTCGATTAGTTTCTTTCCTGGTTTGATGTTTCTTGACAAAGTAACATGCGCCCGGACATGAGCAAGGCCTGCCCTCAGGTGCTTTGAAATTTTTCTTGCACCACTTTGAACTCCTTCTCTTTTTCTCATGTATCAGATTTTCAACATCCGGAGCATTTCTACGACAATTCCAACAATATTCACTTTGTCGTAAAGAGCTTGAATATCGATTTGAGCCTTACAAAACACCCAAATCACCTAGATTGAGTAGTTATCTTTGTACCCCACCTCGGCACGACCTTGTATCCCGTTTTCTATGGTAGTGGCACTCCACCACAATCTTCTTTATTGGGATCCAGAGACCTCAAAGGCAAGGCTCACGATCTTTGCTTCCATCCTCGGCACCCACCTGTATCGACCAGTCATCCTCGATGATGATCTCTCACCCTTAATTCTCTCTGTTATCCGTTGATCTTTGGTACCTGCACCTAGGGGTGAGCATTAGATTGGATTATCCACGATCAAACCCAATCCAATGCTATTGGATTAGACAAAATTTTGAGTTGGATTGTGATGGATTAGATCAAAATAAAATCCAAATCCATTGGATGCATATGGATAAATACATGGATTGCACACTAGTCAAACCATAATTAAAAATATTGATTTACAAAAAATTAGATCACAATCGTTGTCTTGTTTTGACGCTTTTCTTTCGAGTCCGGCAAAGATGAGAATTTAGATTTGTTGAGCAGTAGTGGATTAGTGGTTTTGATTCATGTTCCATAGATATGATGAAGTAGTTTTTGCGATTTGTGGTGAAAATTATTCAATATTGTATTGAGCTTGTAATTCATTGTAAGAAATGCAGTTCATTTCTTGAGTTGCTATTAAGATATTAATTGTGAATCCATTGCTCCGACTAAAAAATATTGAGAGCTACTATTTTGAACTTCTTTAGATTCTTTTAACATGTAAGGCATAGATGCATGTATCATGACATAGATGATGCTCGTGTTTGTTAGTTCGCAACATTATGATACGTGATGTGTTCCATATTATCATTATGTTATTGTTCTTAATCTTTTGTTCTTATAATCTTAAATAGATATATAATTAAATCAATTTTCTAATTTTGAGAATTAATGCAAAAAAGGTAAAAAGATTAATATGCAACTTTAGCTTTTCATTAATTAACAATACAACATAATTATAAAAAAAAATCCATCCAATTCAATTTGGATTTCTTTGGATAGATTGGATTGAATCATTAAAAATCATGGATGGGTATGAATTGGATTGACTTTGGATTAGATTGAGTATGGATTTTAATCCAATCCAACCCAATCCAATCCATGATCGCCGCTACCTGCACCTCCTGTGTTGCCCGAGTCCTTCGTAGTTTGCACCACCTATGCGCTACGCCTCTCGGGTAATCTAGAATTCGCGACCTTGCCTCCACCAAATCCCATAGGCCCGGATAACTAACTGAAACTTCATCATCTATACGCGACCCCACTAAGACCATGTCAAATGAATCATCCCTCGGCTTCTTGACACTCGTACGTAAGTTTTCATTCCGGCTCTTCTACGATTATCCTTGAAACTCTATTTTCACAACAGTATACCCAATCAACCTAAACTGGTTGTCCATCTTCTGAGCCTTCATCACTCCATCCTTCAAAACAATCTACAACACTTGGAGTCTAACTGGCCAATTAAGGTCAAATTTTTCTTCACATTAGGAACAAATTTGATACCTACCAATACGAATAATCCCATCAAACATCTTGATCTTAACTGTACCAATTCCAAGGACCTTACATTTTCACCATTACCCATTTGTATGGAACCTTCACTACTCGGTACAAACTTGTGAAAAAGTTCTCTACTTCGAAAAAACATGGAAAGAACATCCTGAATCATCCATTCAATTAGAATTGATACCTTTTCTTATCGTAGAATCTTTCTGGAGATCTGATTAATCTAAGATCATGTAGAGCTCTCCATCGCTGTAGTGGCTCCCTTCTATCACAATCACAAAACTCGGTTTTCTCCCTCTGTTCTTGTTCTGCGGACACTCTATCGCATATTGTTTCATCTTATGACACTTGTAGCACTCCACCTAAGTTTTGTCTTTCATTCTTCTCTTAGACTTGGACTTTACTACTAAGCCTTCTTTCTCGTTGACCGGAACTAGGTTCAACTTGCTCGCATCAAGTACCGTAGAAATGACATCTTCAACCTTCAAATTGTCTCTCCGATAAGTAACAATCTTCAATTTGAAGTTCTAATACCACTTGTTATGGATTTAAACCCGAGAATACGATGAATCCGAATACCAAAATCAAGTAACAATCAACACGAAAAAGAATGGAACAACAACACATGATCTCCATGCGTGTTTTGGTATTACATCTTTATTAAATCACTAAATAAATCCGATCATTGGAAAAAAATTCGATCAGCGAAAAAAAGACCCCATAAAAGAATAATCCACTAATCAAATCATAAGATTACAATGATTGTCTCTCAACTCATTCAATCTCCTTGCGTGTTTCGCTTAAATCCTAGAGAAAAGTCTCTCACGATCTCTCAAACAACACTATGTCACCCTATGTCAATAAAAATCATACATGACTATTTATAAATCTTGAATCAAGACTTGAACTGATCTTGCATCGAACCAAACCCCATGCCCGAGCATGGCCCAAGCCTGTGCCCGGGCGCTTCGGTGTTTTTCATTGTTTGATGTTTCTTAACAAAGAAGCCTGCGCCTGGGTGCTTTGTAATTTTTTCTTGCACCACTTCGAACTCCTTCTCTTTTCCTCGAGCATCACATTTTCAACGTCCCAAGCACTTCTACGATAATTACATCTTTATTATTTGTTTGATTACACTCATCATGACGTATCTTGATGGTGATGACATACAACTATTCATCTTCCACCACAATGAATGTGATTTAATGTATGTTTTTTTTGCTTTCCTTCTCCTTTGGCTATGAAAGAGGTCATGAGATAGTGGGAGATGCATCCTCACGATCACAATCTAAAGACACAAAGTGATCTTTTAACCAAACTTTTTGATCAACGTTTGATACTTCCTTGACCATGTTGCGTTCCGGGAGGTGATTTGGTTCAGAGTACTTACACCAAATAGTGGTCGAATAACACTTTAAACAGGGGTGTTTTAATCTAATCACTTGATTTGTCTTATGATCTTAATTAGCATCCATTTAACTTAATTGTTTCAACAAATGATACAAGTCCCGTTCTTGCTCCTTCGATCTTAAATTGTGAATGAAGTTCCGCAACAAATCTGTGATCGTTCATCCCGATAAATTACATCCTGCATTATATCAACATCTTGATGATTATTTTATTATTTATTTAGTTTCATTACATGATCAAGAGTCAAAATCGATTGATAATTTAAAAAAAAAAAAAAAAAAAAGATCATAAAAAGACAAAAAATTACCATATCTAACTCATTATGAACTACGTTTCACAGACCTTTTATTTTCGTGTCAGTGCTATACACATATTGGTTTGTCCAATATTTTAGCTAACACATAGTCCCAAGGAAGTAAATTCTGTAAGAAGACAGACTAACACGTATCACACAAAAGATGAAAAAGAAAAAGATCTTTCAGACACCGGCCACGGTCGACACACCAACACACGTAAACCAAACCCCGCAAAAAGAATCCCCAATAATGCGTCTTCTTCTCATTCCAAACAAACTCTCTCCTCCGTCTCTCTCTCTCTCACCAAGATTTCAAACTTCCCCGTTTGCATGTCATCGGGACCCAGTCTCCGCCGCCGGCCCACCACAGTCGCCGGAAACATCCGACCCACTATCAAGCCCAGCATCGTCGGCGTCGGCCCAGGCCCATCGAGGCCGTGCTACAAAGGTCCCTCTCGGAACCATATTTGAGGAAGGAGGAAGACAGCGGGTCCGAATCGAGCAGCGCTGTGTCTGATGGGAAAGGTGGGTTGATGATAAGGGGAAGGACCTGCAAGGAGTTGGTCGGGTCGACCTCTCGTGCTGCCATCGGAGAGGTAAGGGATCGGAGGAATCGCGATTCCAGATTTCGAGTTCTCTTCTGTGAGTCCATGACGGAAATAGCTGCGCTGTTTGTTTTTTGTTATTGGTGTGAGTTCTTTTCTTCTTCTTTTTTTTTTGGAATTCTTTTTATTGATTGGGAGTTGTTCTTATGATTATTTTTGTGTTTCTTGATTTTGGTTAATAGGTATGATATGAGTCATTTTGGTATTTCTGTACGAAAAAGGTGGACATGGGAATTAAAAATTTTTAGGAAAGAAAAGGTGAGAATATTGTTGAACAAAGAGTGTCCCCCGGGCTAGGTGGCCTGATACTTGGCCTTTTTTGCTGCAATAACTAGATAACTTCCCGCTATGTTCCGGTCTGTTCCATCCCAGGCCTACCTATCCCATCACAGTCGTGGACAAGCCCCAAGCCTACTTTGGCAATCTCCCTTTTTGTTTTTTTGCCTACCTTATCTAATCAAACCAAACCATGACTCTGATGTTATGAAACGAAGTCTAGTTGGGCTTTTATCATGAAATAAGACAACATGAAACTTAACTGAGCAAGTGTCAAAAGTCTCCCACTTAGAATGAGGAGTAGGAAAGGAAGATGTCATGACCTCACTAATCGAAAAGACAATTTCCGTTGATACTAGGAGCTATGATGAAGTCATCCTGAACATAAGCGTCTAATTGGTAGGTCAACTATTTATTTATTTATTTTGATAAAGATTGATTGATAAAGGTCGCAATTTAGCAGTGTGTTGAGGAATCGGTTTTACCAAAAAGTTCGAGCCGATGCCAGACAACAGTCCATTAATGTATATCTTGATATTTTCCTTCACACGAAAGTCCGAAGTTTGGACTACAAATGCACTGGCCCAACGTGTGGCAAACAAAAGTTCACATGAAGGATCGAACTTGTGACATAAGGAGAAAGGAAAAGGGGGAAAAAAAAGTAAGAAACATTATGTGGATGTTTGGATCTACACATGACCTGAAGCTTTGATAAATTTGCAGAATCAGTAAGCTATGTATATGCCACAGATATAAGTAATTAACAAACTATATTTGTTTCTACTGATTATGGTCCTTTTTTTTTCTTTCTAAATTGGATTCTGTCCAATGTATAATGTTCCTTGCTTGATGACGGAGAAATCTCTACTTGAGGTATATCTTTTGTGTGCCATCCTAATCAAGATTCCTGATCTTATGGTCTATTCATGATGCCCCAACTTCTATCAGACAATGCTATCATGGTAAATTTCTGCTATGGCATCGCCAGTGAAATAATCATCCCTGTGTTAATCGAGAAAGGCACATGTCACTTAGCTAGTCAATTGATCAAAGAATGACTGTCAAACTATGTAAGATTTTTTTGTGGAACAGATGAAACATGTTCATCACATGCCATCATAATATTTTTGCATTTGTTGATTCTTGTTTTTTACATTATTGCCGCCAAATCAAGAAATGCAGTATTAGACAAGCCGAGTAATCAATCTTTTTATGGCAAAATCTAAGAAGTAATCAACAAAAATAATGTATGAAATGGAAACATTAAATTTGGAGATATCACTATATGACATGCTGATATGATGAGATTCCATACGATAGAATTCCTCGTCGTTTGGTTCGATGATGAGTTTTCTGTGTGGTAGCAGACGGACAGATTGTTTACATCCAGTAGTAATTGAGTGGTAAACTTAAATATGATGTCAATGCTGGGATGTCAGAATGATGCAAAAGTGGTGGTCACTGTGGATGTCGAAGGCAGCCCTGGCCCGATTCGGACCATGGTTAAGCTGGGATCGAGTGTGGACGACATGATAAACCTGGTGATCGACAAGTATAGGGAGGAGGGCCGGAGTCCTAGGCTGGATGTAAAGTCGGCTTCCTGCTATAATTTGCATCTCTCCCACTTCAGCCTTGAATGTAAGTGCTTTAATGTCTCTGGTTGGTTCTGCTTTTGCTTCATATATATGAGCCAAGTGATGTTAACTTGTTAGTTATTTATTAGAAACTTCAGGTAGACGGATACATGAATAATACGATTCATATCATATCATATGGTCTTCATGATCTGTGACTGTCGATCCAGATTCCAGAATTGAGATCTCAGGGTGCCACTATCATATCTAGCTACAGAGCATCAAATTACAGAATCATTCACCAAATGAATTGAAAACTTCTGTTTAACTCATTAAACTCTCTGGTGTAGGTTTGGATCGCTTTAATGCAATTGGGGAATCGGGAAGCAGAAGCTTCTATCTCAGAAAGAGTGGCGGGATGTCAGCAGCAGATCAACTGGAGGCTCTAGCATCAAGTCTTCAAGCTCCTTCAGCCCTTGCCGTCAAGGGAACTTCTCATGAATTTAGCCTCCCTGCCGCATTCCTTCTCGGATACCTTACCCAAAAAATGGCCAAGCTTTTGCGTGAAATGCGCAAGCTCTGGAAAATATTTGGCTGTTTACCATGTGGATAGCACATGGTGACGATGTGGAAAGTATTGACGCTTTTGCGGTGACGATGAAAAGCTTTAACAGCTTAATATATGAGAACTGATATTTGATTGCAATCAACATTTGTAGTTAGACATCTGTATATATACGGGTCTGACTGAGCTCGGCAGATCAGCGTGCAACATGATAACAATTCCTGATGGACGAGTCTGAAGAATATGGTAGTCATGATATGCGATATGCGCTTCATAGTCGGTTTGCAATGCATTGGACTGCGGCTGACAATTCTATAGTTGACGGTTCTCGTCTCGATTGTATTATGAGCTTTCCTGTTTGTCTTTTAGTCGGGAAAGACTTATTCTGGTGTGGTCGAGAAAACTTGTTTGCTTGTAATTATTATGAAAGGCTAATTCCCTAATCTTCTCTAAAACTCTGTATATTGATATATTTTGATGTAAATATTCCGGATTGTGGGATTATGAACTCAGTGAAGGTTGCTATATTTTTTTTTGTTGCTTTGATGGTCGATTTTAGAGTCCTCTGTCTAAGTTTTTATGTGAAATTCCACATTCTATCATAAGTATATAAAGCTATATGTGTTGTAAATTATTCAATTATAATTATCTTTAGATGTTACCTACTTTTGAGGCTATTTAAGGGACTTATCTAATTATCTATTAATTAAACCTAATTATCTTAATTAGGTGAGAAAATTAAAAGTTAATTAATCACCTTAAGTCCTATAAATAGAGTTTATTTGTAAGGTGTTATGTATATATTTATATGAGAAGAAAATCTCTCTTTCTCTGTATATTCTCTTTCTAAAATAGTTTAATTATTTTGTTAATTCCGACGTTTATCGTCCAACGAAATCAAATCGGATATATCGACGAATCAGCTTAACTGGTGAAATCATTTGTTTTACAACACATTATCAACACAAGCCTCTAGCCAGTTAAGATCAAAAATCAAACGAAGTTACTTTACTACACCCGTATGTTTTGATTTTGTTTTGATCCATATCATAATAATCTAAATAAAATAATTATAATTCCACCGTCGGATGAAGTATCGTCTGTGTGCAAAGGTACTATCAGTTTTAACAAATAAAATTTTTATGATTCTATCGTCGAACGAAGTATCGCCTGTCTGTGAGGAAACTATTAATTAGTTTCAAAACGTTGATATGATTTACCCCTTCTATATAGATCACCCTTAAGTCCGAAATGAATTATCATTTCTATATGATTCACTTGCGAACATTTGATTATTTCATTTTGTGTGATTCATCCGCAAGTGGCGACAAACTATATATTTCATGTTGGTGCACTTAGTCCACGTGGTGAGACATAACTTTTATATTTTTCATTAAAGTATAATAAACGACGTAATGGCCTCCAATGATAAAGAAATAGCAAACAGAATCCGGAACAATCTTAACAAATTAATGTGTTATTTATTCTTACTAGTAGTTTTTAACATTGCAACAATCATTTATTTTCTTTTTATAATTAAATACTTGTTTTGAGAATATGATGAATAATAAAAGTTTTTAATATATATGAGTGAAATTGAATAAAGTTTTTTTTATCAGTTGTTATATGATCTGATTGATTTTAAATTCAGGTATAAGACTTGTATAGATAAAATCAATACAAATTACAACTTTTTTGGAATGTCCCATTCAAATTGTAATATTTCCATATTTAACAACTTTTTTCACATAAAAATATTGATCTTTTTAGATCTAACTTAATCTCGAGTTTAAACAATTTATTATTATATAAATAAAATTTGATTATTTCTTATATATTTTAACATTATAGAAATATTTATCTAGGACTTAAATTTATGTTATATACTATTTATATTCATAATGTAAATATTATTATTTATTCTCAAGTATTAACATTGTTCTCTAATTTATTTGCAAAAATAATTTATTTATAATATTGGAAACAATCTGTTTATTTATTTTTTTATATGTAAGATTATTATCGTAGATTTTTTTTCTTCATAATTTTGTTTTGTAATAGATGATTTATGGTCTGAGATTTTTTTGTGAAACTTTATATAATATACGATTATAGATTATAGATTATAGATAGATAGAAACTAGTTGGTGCACCCGTATAATTATGTACGGGATAATTATAATTGAGTTTGACCCTTATCAATTTATGGATGTTGAGTCAAACTCATGATATATAGAAATTGAGTGATAGACAAAATCTAGTCTTAAAATGTCCAAGTGTGTACCAAGATTGAGCCTCGTGTGCTTGAAAAGTGTGTCTGCAGTGGGTGCACAGTAAGGCTGGGGTTTTAGAATATAATGCGACAGGACTGGTTCAGAGAGGAATGAAGTAAGGCTGGTAGCATTGTGGCAATGAGTAAAGGGATAGTAAGACTTAGTGTTATCGTCTTGATGTTTTGATTTGTATTGTCATTTACACGTTGTAAAATGACAGGTTGATTATGAGCAAAAAAACAATTACACTTAGTGTTGTCCTCTTGATATATCACAGTAATTATCAATAAAATATTAGAGTAAGGGATATAGTCATATTTTAGTTATACTGCCTAATCAGTAAAAAAATCTTTGTGTTTTTACATTACTGATTTCATTATCTTTAACCTTACTGCCAATCAACCAACCAATAATAAACTAAAAGGAATTAACATTACTACAATAAGGTTTTACATTATTTCAGTAACCTCTAAACAATTCTACTATCAATCTAATTTTGATTATATTGAGAGTTTCTATATATATATATATATATATATATATATATAAAAGATTATTCACCCCCTTTTACTCTCTCAACAAGTTATATTGAGACTTTCAATTGATATCAGAGCAAATATTTCTTGGCCTAACACCTTTGTAAATAAACTCTATTTTGTTTTAGCTTGCAAAGAAGTTACTAATATGCGTTTCAAGAATGTGAGGTGCTATCAAAGTCTTTATTCCATATGATGATCATCCCTCTTTGTTCAAGGATCACAAGTTCAATCATTGAAAGGTCAGAATGATATTTCATTTTGATCAAGCAGTTGAAAGAATGAGAAAAACTGTCATTGAAGGGAGATTCATCCATATGGGCTCTTCTAAGATCCAAATGATATGGGAAAACTTGTTCCCAAAGAGGAAAAAAAAAATTCTTCAAGTAGGACAAATAACTCATTCAAATTAACAGACGGACCTTAAGGATAATTATAAAATCCGTAGGCAGTGATATACTTGAACTAGTCATACATTGCAAATCAAAAAAAGGAGACATAGGATACCTTGATTCTGAGAAATGATGGCACTGATGAAATCTGTGAGAACAAATTGAATCTTCACATTCAACAATATGAACTCATAAGGATAACTGACAATGAGATATTGACAGATTTATTTGACAAATTTAACATTCTTGTTAATATTCTGAGGGATTCTAGAGAGAATATTTCTCCTCAAAAGGTTAACTTGAAGTTCTTAAGGTGTTTCACCCCTGAATGGGACACCAAGACTACTGCCATAAGGGAGTCCAGAAAAATAGATCAAACCGTCCTTTCTAACCTTTTATGGTGTCTTGTTGACTTACAATCTGGAGATTGAGTAGAGGAAGACCCAGGTGATGGACGAAAACAAGAAACATATCTCCCTTAAAACTCAAAGGAAAGGATTGCTGTAGAAAAGTCTTCTGACTCATAGTCAGAACCCTCAAGGTAGGAGTTGGCCATGTTGAGCAAAAGATTCAGAAAATACTTCAAACAGATGAGGAGACCAAACAAAGACATTCCTGTACCAAGAGACTCTGAGCTAGCAAAACAAAGACTCTGAGCTGTAAGGAAACGCTTTGTTGTTCAGTGCAGGAAACCTACAAGCAACCCTACTATAAAGAAGAAGTTAGAGAAGTAGAGGGGAAAGATACACAATCGAACTGATAACGTTTTTAAAAGTTATGATTTATTTTCGTATAGTAATATTGAATTAATTATGTAAATTTTATCATGAAATGATTTTATCTTAAAATTAAAATTAAGATATATGTTATTGAAATTGGTATTTTTAAGGATTGGTTTCTGGTTGAAGAATAATACAAAATCAAATTGATAGATCTCATTTATGTGTTGATTAAAAAATATCATTTAAATTTATGTCGATTAAAAATATGTGTAAATTATCAATAAGTCTTATTTTTAAAATTTATTTACCAAGAAGTTATCTCTGACTTATTAATTATCATTTGGTTTTATTTGACTTGATTTTAGGAATGATTTGTTATTTTTTAATTTTTATTTTGGGTCGATGACTAATTGATAAATAATATAATGAAATTTGATTGTTTTATTTTGTTTCTTTTTCAGATTTCAATTTTTTTATTTTTCTTTTTTTGAACTTGTTTGTGTGTTGTTGTTGGCCGTGCATGACCTCCGATGCTGTCGCTTTATTTCGATATAAAAATATCTAATCTTAAAATTTATTTAGATAATTTATGTATTTGATTTAAAAAATACAATATAAAAATAAATGACATAAAAATTATTTAGATTATTTATTAATTTGATAAAAAACTAAATTTATAAGTATCCGATCAAATTATAACTTCAATCATTTTTACTTAATATATGATAGATTATATAATCAATAAAAAAAACATCAAAGATGTTGAATGTGGATTTCTCTTATTTAAAAAGAGGTATGCTTCACATTGCAGCTTCCATTCACTTAGAAAAAGTTTTCATAACAGACGATTAGAGAAAGTTATCCGAACGAATTACACAAAGTAGTAGTGGTTTAACATTTCTCATCTGCAATTCTTCCAGAAAATACAAAGAACAATGAAGCTCCGTAGATAATCTGGACTTCATCTTCTTCTTCATCCCTCTCACTCCCACACTCTCTCCACCTCACATGCACCAAAATGGCGAGTGCCCTTTACTCAGCATGCACTTTATCATCACCTCTCCTCTCACGAGGAGTTTCTCATCCTCACCCCACCATCAAATCTCCCACTAAGATCGGCGTTGGATCAAGGCCGGTTTCGCCACGTAATGGTAATGGGTTTTGGATGAATTTCATGCCCTTTCGTGGGTTTGTTTTTGTTTGAAGGATTGTGGTGTAATTTTGGGGGAGTTTGTGGTGTTGCAGGTTCGTTTTGGAGTGGAAACCCTAATTTGGGTGCAGGAGTTTTCGGCGGTGTTGGTGCGGCGACTGGTTTGAGGTACATTTGGGACTCGTCTGTTCGTTTTTTATGGTCGTTTTCATGTAATTATATCTATGTACATATATGAGATGTAAGTATGCTTACTGCTTCATATGATGAACCAAGGTGCAATAGGTGAAGAAATTTCTTTTCCGTGTATAGTTTCTTGCGAGACTTAGAATGTTCTGTATTTGATAACTCAGTCTCGGTCTGTTTAGAAGATGTTGAGCTTGCTGTCTAGTTTTCTATGTAAGACTAGTGGTGGAGATTGATGGGTGGAGTGGTCAAGGCATGATCGGTGTAACACGGCCTTTGATTTCATTAGAGTGTAGTAGTAGTTCTTTGCGGTCAGTCTTTTGTTTGATGTCTCTCACGATTGTTGTGCTTTGCATATTTTAGGTATATAAGGGATAGGCCAACAAGGTCACGAATCACCGTGATGTCCCTTTATACACCAGAATTATACGTCAATAGCAATGGAGAGTTGGAGGAAGCAGATATAATGGATATCCTTGTGAGTATTCCTATTCCCTGGAAGAGAGGTTGTGTTCAAGTCATAGTTATTGATCTATTGGGATATTAGTATCTTATTCCATTGCCTCCTACTGAATAATGAAAATGGTTAAATTTCTTGCTGCATGAATATTGCGTTTCTTGTTCGTTTTGCTCTAATTTATGAGATGATTCTGTGGGTTATTTTCTAAACCAATTACAGAGATATTATTTCTTGATGCAAGTTAGACATGAGAACTGAATGACAAGAGTCCTGCAATGGAACATTGAAAAAAATTGATGTATTGAACTCTTTTTGAGTTGTCTTATTCTAGGCCGAATTCATTATTGGATTATCTAGGCTGTTGTAGTCGTATAATGCATAGTCTTATTGTAATTTGAGGACTTGTTTGATTGAGATCTGCACACTATGTATTTTATGTGCTTGCATTGCCTTCCAAAAATTATCTTGGTTGGGATTATATCCCGTCCGTAGTCGGTCTCAAGCCGGTAAAGATGAGGAGGGTGTACGCTAGATATCCGGCAACCATGACTTGATAAAGCCGTTCAAGTCTTTCTACGCCGATAAGAAGCTATATGAAACTTTCCTTGGAACAGATCTGAGCCCAAGTGCTTTGTAGAAAGAGCAAGGACCCTTCATCATTGCTTGGGTGCATTTTAAAGCAATCAAGTGTCCCAACAAAATGGATGGGTAAAAGATGTTACTCTATGAAATGTGAATTAGCTTGGGTAGGTTGAAACTGTGACATGAGAACTTACAGAGGTGTTCGGAGGACAACTATAGTTTGTTTACAACAGACGAAATGCATAAGTGATAACGCTTAGGTGATGCAAACACACGATGGAGATCGAAAACAAGGAAACTGAATCGATCAAGACAAAGTCTTCTTTCTCAACGAAGGTTTCAGTTATTTCTAAATCTAAAAAGCTTCTAACAAATGAAGGAAATAATGTGCTTAAATACACCACAAACTCTAAACAATGAAAATTACGAAAATGCCATTAAGGAAATACTTATTTATTCTGAAAACATAAAAACGCCTTGAAATTGCCCCAAACGACCTCGAAACGTGTTTTTAGATTGATTTTGGCTGAAGGCAGCGAGTTTTGCTCTCCATGTTGTTTCGCATGAACTGGTCAAGTTTTATCGCATTCTGAGATGACGACTTTGGATTTCTAAAAACCCAAGTTGCTCGTCACCTTGACATCTCATCATCCTTCCCTACTAGGAAAAGATTCGTCCTCGAATCTGAACCGTCCATGTCGAGCTCCTCATCATCTCCATCAGATTGGTAAGGAGACAAGTCAGCCATATTGAATGCAGTCGACACATTATAGCTGCCATGTAAGTCGATCTTGTATGCGTTGTGATTGATGCGCTCCAAAGCCTAAAATGAATGATTTGCTTGTGGCTGCAACTTACCAAAACAACCTGCTGGATACCTTTCCTTGCTGAGACAAACCATATCAGATCACCCTTCTTGAACACCACCTTCCTACGATGGTGATCCACTCTTTGCTTATATTTATGATTCTGTCGATTTTAATGAATGTCAGAATGCGCCTCCTTAATCCGCTTAGCATGGTTTTCAGCATCAGAACTGAACTGCTTCAAAACTGAAAGTGGAGTCAAATCCAACGGTGTCAAAGGCAGTCGGCTATATATGATCTCAAAATGGCTCCTCCCAGTCGTTCGATTCACAGGCTTGTTGTATGTGGACTCAGCCTGAGCTAACACCAAATCCCACTGCTTAGGATTGTCACCGACCAAGCTCTGCAGCAGGTTCCCCAAACTCCGGTTCACAACCCCCGTCTGCCCATCAGTTTGCGGGTGATGTGAGGAACTGAACTATAGTTTTGTTCCCATCATCCTCCAAATCGTGCGCCAAAACTGACCAACAAACTTTGTATCTCGATCGGAAGTCACAATTTTCGGCATCCCATGTAGGTTCACCACTTCCTGAAAAAAAAAAAACAGACGAGCCATTTGGGAAGCATCAAATGTCTTGTTAGTAGGGATGAAATGAGCCATTTTCGAAAAACGGTCCACCACAACCATAATAGAATCTTTGTTCCGCTGCGTCCTAGGTAGCGTCAAGACAAAACAAGGCTGATATCTTCCCATGGAGCTGCGGGAACAGGCAATGGTAGATACAAACCAGCATTTGAACCCTTCATCTTAGTCGTGTGACACACTCGACAACGCCTCACAAAATGAGTGATGTCTCGATACATCCCTGCCCCATAGAACCGTGCCCCTAACAGAGCCACCATCTTATCAATACCAAAATGACCAGCCAAACCTCCAACATGTTGCTCGTTGACGATGGCAGCCTGTAAAGAACAATACTTCTGCCAAACATCTTCAAAATTAGGTCATTCTCATACAACTGATTGAATTAGTCAAACCCCCCGACACTCGTATGTCTGCATGGTCACCAATATGCTCTGCGACGACCCAAAGCATCATGTCACAACTAAAGCCCAAAATCCATATTGGCCCAAGAGGAAAGTCCCAAACCCAAGAAAAAAGGCCCAAGTCCAAGAAGAAGGCCCATGCTCTAGAAAATTAAGGAACACTTTAGAAAATTCAAGAAAACCCTAGAAAGTTGATATTTTTTTGTAGAATGTTCTAAACAATTATTGTAATTATAAGAGGAAAAAGAGTTTAGATCAAGGATCTAGATCCTTCCATGGACAACTATATAAACCCCTTAAGGGGCAACCATTTGTAATCAATCAAACTACAAAAACACAATCAATCCAAAAGCAAAGCATTCCATTTCTTCCAAGCTTGTTTCCAAAAACTCTCATTCCTTACATTGGGTGTTTCATTTTGCCTTACGGCAACAAAGGAGAAGGCTTAGCTTAAGTGAAGGTTTGGAGTAGCTTAAGTGCCGCATGGGTCTTGAATCTCTAACCCCGTGACAGTTGGTATCAGCAAAGCATTCCATTTCTTCCAAGCTTGTTTCCAAAAACTCTCATTCCTTACATTGGGTGTTTCATTTTGCCTTACGGCAACAAAGGAGAAGGCTTAGCTTAAGTGAAGGTTTGGAGTAGCTTAAGTGCCGCATGGGTCTTGAATCTCTAACCCCGTGACAGTTGGTATCAGCAAAGCATTCCATTTCTTCCAAGCTTGTTTCCAAAAACTCTCATTCCTTACATTGGGTGTTTCATTTTGCCTTACGGCAACAAAGGAGAAGGCTTAGCTTAAGTGAAGGTTTGGAGTAGCTTAAGTGCCGCACGGGTCTTGAATCTCTAACCCCGTGACAGTTGGTATCAGAGCGAGGTTTCCCAAGGAGGAATGACGGATTCAAGCACGACCGAGTATGCTCTATCTCTTGAAGATCAGACGGGGAACGTCACCACGAGAAAAGGAAGAGGAAAGTCGAAGGATATCCAAGCGGCCTT
>LIEC01007582.1:0-19572 GCA_001925005.1 Drosera capensis
TGTTATCTAAACCATATAAGTTACCAATTTTACACAATTTAATGCAAGTGCTCTAAAATAGTAAATTTCCAAATTACATATAGGGAGAATTTTCTAAACATATAAGAAAAAGAATTCGAAAAAAAAAACTACAATTCATAAATCTATCTAATGCACAATTCTATTCTCATCATTATTTCAACCCTAATCATCACTCAACCATCGTCGGAATCCAACCATGTTGTCGGAATTTTTGTCAGAATCTGAAACGTCGTCATAACCTTCATCAGAATCTTACAACGTTGTTGTATTTTAAAAAACAGAGCATATGAACAAAATAAAAACATAATGATAAAAAATAAAAACAGAACGTCAGAAAAAAAGTAAAACTGAGTTCTTGTCAAAACAGCTGCTCTGTTTTGAAACATAGTGTTTGTTATGACGTTCTATTACGAAATAGAGGACTATTGTTATTTGAAACAGTGCGTCTATGTTTTCTCAGAAATAGAAAAACTGTGTTGTTTATGAAATATAGTGATATGTTTCAATGAAACAAAGAAACAGTTAAAAATCTAAGTTAAAAATCTAAAAAACCAAACAAAAAGTGATAAAAAACATCAAAATAATAACAACATAAATAGCAATATTAATAGGAGTATCTGATAAATAAAACGATGCTCAATAATATGAAATTTTTTGATGTGCCATTTTCTCGAACACCTTGTATGCATATATTCTTTTTAACACAGTTGTTATTAGAACCACAAAAGATGACAACAATATACACGAAAACATAGCAAACCTAACAATCAACAACAAATGGTACAGAATCGAGAAGTTCAAACTCAACCCTTCTTTTGAGGGACAACCATGAGTGACCATGTCGTCGGAATTTTTGTCAAAATCTATCTAGAATTTGAAACGTCATCAGAATCCTCATTGGAACCTAACAACGTCGTTGGAATATGAAACAGAACGTTGGAATAAAATAAAAATAAAATACATTATAAAAAATAAAAACCGAACATCAGTACAAAAATGAAACAGAATGTGTGTTCTTAAATTATTTTGCGAAATAGAGGGCCTTTGTTATTTGAAACAGAGCGCCTATATTTTCTTAGAAATAAAGTCTCTGTGTTATTTTTAAAATAGAGTGATAAATTTAAATGAAACAAGTGACAATTAAAAAACTAAAAAACCTAATAAAATTTGATTAAAAACATCCAAATAATAACATAAATCGTAATATTAATATGAGCCTCTGATAAATAAAACGATGCTCAATAATATGAAATTTTTTGATGTGCCATTTTATCGAACACCTTGTATGCATATATTCTTTTTAACACAGTTGTCATTTGAAACACAAAAGATAACAACAATGTACACAAAAGAATAGTAAACCTAACAATCAACAAAATGATACAGAACCGAGTGGTTCAAACTCGATAAGTCTTAACGATGCTTTTAATAACATAGTTTCGTACCTTTAATCCCTGTCCATTAAGGTCGTTAAGGGCTTTTCTTTATCTCTTGCTTCGGAAACCTTATTTTTAGGGATAACCATGAGTGACCATGTCGTCGGAGTCTTTATCGGAATTTGACTACAATATGAAACGTCTTCGAAATTTTCATTGGAATCCAACAATATCATTGAAATATGAAACAAAATGTTTGAATAAAATTATAAGATTAATACGAGCCTCTGCTAATAATAAAACGATGCTCAATAATATGAAATTTTAGATGTATCATTTTGTCGAACATCTTATATGTATATATTCTTTTTAACACAGTTGTCATTAGAAACACAAAAGACATAGCAAACCTAACAATCAATAACAAAGCGGTGACGTTGAATTGCATCAATGGATCGGTGACGTTGAATTCTTGTGCAGGCAAGACGACGTCTTGCATCAATTTGATAAATCCTAATTTTGATATTGGATCAATCTGGAGAGAGAGTGAAAAGATGGGTATATGTTTTGAAAAATATGATTTCACGTGTATTAATTTTTTAAAAATATTTCTCAAAAAATTTGATTTTAGATTATTTACTTCTAAATTGACATTTATAGTTATTTACCATATAAATAAAGACATAAACTAAAATTGAACAATTGCAGCTGTTCTGTAGGGTGAGACGTCAAACAAATACCACTATAAACACTTCAACACTTGTATTTGTAAAGAAAAATCAAAATTTTAATTTTTGTTTTCGTTTTCGTTTTGAGTACCAAATCAACAAAAGCAACAAAGGCAGCAAAATTCTCTTGACGCGGATTCAAACAAATCATGCCTCCGCTCTTCCAAATTTCATCTTTTGACTTAAATATCCATTCTCATTGATTCAAAACTACAACTCATACTTTCCATTTTTATTTAATTTATTTTTTCACGATCTGAAAAATTAAATTGAATTCAGAACCCTTTCTCTTTCTCTTGCTCTTTCCCCTCCCTGTGATTTTGACTCCACGAACAAAAACAAATTCATGAAGATATGAGAAAGAAAAAGAGAGAAATCTTTACTGTATATGTGAGAGATTTCAATGGTGAGAGACCATACAACAATGGGTTTGTTTGTCTTGTTTGTAGAGAGAGAAACCCATTTTGTAGATTTCACCAAAACCTTGTGATTTGAGTCAAGTGAAGAAGCAAAAACCACCACTACCCATCAGCTCTTTCTCCACAATTAGATGGAATTGTGCATTGTTTTCTCCAAAATTATTGATTTTGTGGAGTGGGTCGAGTGAGAGAACTCGAAAAAACGATGATTGGGTTAGTGGGTCGTCGTTTTATAGCATAGAATGGATCGAATAGTGTTTGGTTTAGTGTTTCTGATAGTGGGTAGCTGCGCGCTGGGTCAGCAATCGTCGCAGTTGCCGCATCCGCAGCCGCTGAGCTCATTCAGCGAGCGGCTTTCTCTGATTAGGCTGAGATCGACTCTGGGGATAAGGGCCAAGGATTGGCCTATAAAGGCTGACCCTTGCTTAATCTGGAGAGGAATTGATTGCCGAAACGGTGTAGTTGTTGGGATTACCATATCAGGGTTTCGGAGAACCCGAATCGGGAGCTTAAACCCTCGATTCGATGTCGATGCTCTCGTGAATTTGACAAGTTTGCAATCGTTCAATGCTTCGGGTTTTGCTCTTCCCGGACAGATTCCTGATTTGTTTGGGCAGGAGTTGAGTGTGCTGCAGGTTCTTGATCTTGGTTCTTGTTTGATTGTTGGTGTTATCCCGTCGAGTTTGGGGAATTTGAGTAGTTTGGAGATGCTGATTTTGTCGGATAATAACATTACGGGTACGATTCCTTCGAGTTTGGGCCAGTTGGTCAACCTGACGGTGCTTGATCTGTCGAGAAACAACCTCATTGGGTCGGTTCCATCTTCGTTTGGATCACTGCAGAAGCTGTCTGTTTTGGGGATATCGTCGAATTACTTATCTGGGTCGATTCCTCCTGGCATTGGGAACTTGTCGAATCTCGTGACTTTGAACTTCTCAGGGAATGGCTTGATGTCGTTGATTCCTGCTCAGCTTGGTAGTCTTTCTAGTTTGGTTGTTCTTGATCTTAGATCCAATAATCTGGATGGATCATTGCCATTGGATTTGAGAGGATTGAGAAATCTGCAGCAAATGCAACTTGGAAACAATGAACTTACGAGTGTGTTGCCCGATGGTTTATTCACAGATTTGACTCGGTTGGAAGTTGTGGATTTGAAAGGCAATAACTTTTCGGGGGCTATTCCAGATGCATTGTGGTCTCTATCCTCGTTGCGGTTCGCTGATCTCTCTGGCAATAACTTCACTGGTACTCTCCCTGATATCGTATTGGCATCTAATGTCAGTGCTGCTACTCTAAATCTGTCAAATAATCGGTACTATGGTGGGCTTACCTCTACTCTTCAGAGGTTCAGTCCTCTCGATTTATCCGGCAATTACTTTGAGGGGAAAGTTCCAGCTTATGTGAAACAAAGTAATGCATCCCTTGATGCTAATTGCCTTCAGAATCTGACAGGCCAGAGGACATCGGCTCAATGTGCCTCTTTCTATGCCTCAAACGGGTTGAAGTTTGATAATTTTGGAATTCCACTTGCGGTTCAACCGAAAAAGAGCCACAGGCATACCATTGTCCTGGCAGCTGTTCTAGGGGGAGTGGGGCTTCTGCTTCTACTGCTACTTCTGTGTTTCTGTGCCCGAAGGAGAGGTCTCAGAAACCAACGAGGGAATGGAGTCGGTCCAATCCCAGCTACTGCCACTATGCCTCCATCTCCTGGAGCGTCTGTTAACCTCATGGGTTTGGGAGAAGCATTTACATACCAGCAGCTGCTTCAAGCAACAGGGGACTTCAGCGAGGCTAATCTCATCAAGCATGGCCACTCGGGTGATTTATTCAGGGCTGTCTTGGAGGGTGGAGCCCCAATTGTTATCAAAAGGATCAACTTGAATGTTGTAAAGAAGGAATCATTCAACATGGAGTTGGATTTTTTCAGCAAGGTTTCACATCCTAGAATAGTACCGCTCCTCGGACATTGCTTTGAAAATGAAAATGAGAAGTATCTTGTCTACAAGTACATGCCGAACGGGGACCTGTCCAGTTCCTTATACAGGAAGGTGAATCCAGATGATGATAGTTTGCAGTCCCTGGATTGGATTACGAGGTTGAAGATAGCAATAGGAGCGGCAGAGGGTCTATCATATCTCCATCACGAATGCACCCCACCCTTTGTTCACAGGTACCGCCCAATGCGGTCAACGTTTTAATCTGCTTAATTTCATTCCCTGGCACTTTTAGACTGTTGGTAAATTGTATCTTTTTGTTATGGGATCATTGTGAGAGAGAACAGCGTCTGCGATGACCATGCGATTGTTCTACTCAAGCGAGAGTTTCTTCAATTGATTGCATTATTTAACTTGGTTAATGCGCTTTACTTTTTGCTTATTGCAGAGACATGCAAGCTAGCAGTATACTACTTGATGATAGATTTGAAGTGCGACTTGGCAGCCTCAGTGAGGTTGGTGCTCAGGAGGGAGATATTCATCCAAGGGTGATTACAAGGTTCCTGCGGTTGCCACAGTAAGCACTCTACTTCCATTGAAATTAATCAAATTATAATTGGGCAACTTCTTGTTCTAAGCTATTCATTGGTTAGCTTCAATGTAGGCTCAATTTCGTCTGCTGATTCCAAATAGCTTTTTTTTTTTTTCATTGTTTCTAATGATGTGCAAAAGAGAACTTCTTGTGAAAGTCATTTACCATCAAGCCCCAAGTGGTGATGAGCAGAAGAATCAAATGGGCCGTGTATTCTGTGAAATCACTATGATTCCTATTTATTTGTACTGTTTTTCTAAATAATGTCATGAACTCATAGTCATTGGGTAACATTTGGCTGTTGAGCTTTTACACGCATACTATGAGATGAATACCAAGAGTAGGGAACATGTAGCAATTGAATGCTAGGATCGTTTCCAAGTGCATTGAGCCGGCATTGCAGTTGGGGAAGTTCTTAACATTTTTTGCTGGCCTAGAGGATCCTTAATCGCGATGCTATTGAGTGTTATCCACTTCTACTAACAGTATGTTTGCGTCTAGAACCTGCTTCTGCCACATATGAACTAATAAAGAGTTGAATAAGTGTTGTATGATTCTTTGGTCAGTAGCTACTTGTGCATCATTTGGTATTAGATATAAACAGTATTTGCTGTTAACTTCTTGAATGCGGCTTCAATTCATTGTGGGTCCTTACAGTTCTTTTCTGTTGGTGTATGCAGGACTTCGGAACAAGGCGCATCAAGTATGTGAACTTGGCTATTATGTTCAGTTTAATTATTCTATTAGTCCGTTCTATTATTTATCACTACCTATCTCTAGAAATCAAAAGAATAGGAGAAACTTATGGTGCCTGCACTATAGGTGGTAAATAATTCCCTCGTTGCACCTGTAACATGTTCCCTTATTGCTTATATGAAACTATGTGAGGAGCCAGACTCTCAGTGGCAAGCTATCCTGAGTAAAGTTCTCAAGTCAGAAGTCGCACTTGAAATCCAAGTCGGTTGCCATGGGACTTATCTACTAGCCAAAAACTATGATCTTACCATAAGTTCTGTTTGCAATAGATGCAATAGACATTTTGATAATCCCATATCACATCTATTGCAAACAGAACCCTTATCTATCTACTAGTAACGACTTGCGTTCATTGATCTTACCATTAAGCACTCAATGGTATTACAGATACATCACTAAGGGTTCTGTACTTCTGTTTGTAATAGACACGATATAATCCCATATCATTGATCTTGAATAGATTATAAGAATCACTATTAAGTACTAGCATTTGTTAGTTTTTGAAGAAGACTAACGTAATGGCTTGCATTCGTTCAGTTTTTCTAAACCTATGAACTCTTTGTTGGCCAGGTTTGCCGACATCAACATGTGCCTATGATGTCTATTGCTTTGGAAAAGTGTTGCTTGAGTTGGTGACTGGTAAACTAGGTATCAGTGCTTCCACTGATGCGAGTTCGAAGGACTGGTTGGATCAGACGCTGCCTTATATCAGTATATATGACAAGGACCTATTGACGAAAATCTTAGATCCTTCGTTGATTGTGGATGAGGATCTATTAGAGGAAGTGTGGGCTATGGCGATTGTTGCGAGGTCATGTCTTAATCCCAAGCCCTCAAGAAGGCCTCTCATGAGATACATCCTCAAAGCGCTTGAGAACCCATTAAAGGTTGTAAGAGAAGAGAACACGGGTTCTGCGAGGCTTAGGACCACATCTTCCCGAGGGTCTTGGAATGCAGCCTTATTTGGAAGCTGGAGGCATAGCTCATCAGATGTTGCCACCGGTCCGACGACCTCTATGGCCAGAGTGGAGAGAGCAAGCAGCCTGAGAAGGGAAGGGACTTCTGGTTCTCAGGGAAGCGGGCAAAACAACGGGTCTTTCTCCTTGAGGCGACAATCCAGGGAGATATTCCCTGAATCGACCACCGTTGGTCTTGGTCATGATGTAGAAAGGGAAGTTGAAGACTAGGGTGATATAGAGTTTTATTGATTATATTCGTGATTCTTTTGTTAATAATACAGCATGGCAGCAAGCCCTTTGGAGCAACCATGAACAGCATCTCTTCTTTTACTATCATGGGTTTGAGGTCATTTTTTGGGTGTAATCTCGAGGTGTACAGCCCTCAGCTTGGGGGAATTCTTAGAGCGAGTATTGGTGGGCGAAGCGAAGCCATTACGGGTGGCAGCGGCAGTGGGCATCGACTGTTTAAGCTACTGAGGGTTCATCTGTGGACAGATTTTGTTCGTGTCTCAAGGCGTGCGACCGACAGTTGATTGTTCTCATGTGTTATGAGTGAGCCGGGCTTGTAAATGTTGGAGACAAGCCATCACAAAATCGTTTATTCCTTTCCTAGGAAACTGTTGCGGTTGCGAAGAAGTGTACATTGTAATTTGTCAAGAATACTATTTTCTTACATGTTTCAGATTTCTCATTTTTCGGCGCTGCTCAATCAGCCGGCCAGAAAACTGTGAAAGTTAAGAACTTGAAGATTTAATCAACTTAATTATTTATTTGTTGTTCAAAGGTTCTGTTGGTGTTTTCATATCTCACAATGCCTCGTAGATCTCATTCCACATACTTTGTTTGATACCAAAATTGACAGTGGCTCAGAAGCCTTTTTGTTGAAAAAACATCATTGAGTTGGAAAAAGCAAACAAGTTTACCAACAAATTAGTGAAAAAAAAAGAGGCCCCATCGAAACTAAAAATCGGGATACTGGATTCGGAGTCGAATGTTCTAACCATTAGACCATGGGATCTTGCTGTCTGAACTGCAAACCTTTTTTTATTAACAATTTTATTTTGTTTTACTTCACGCAATCATAAACATGGCCTGGATGATGTTGGTATTATTTAAGCTGCTTGCTTCTATTTGTCTCTATGGTTTGTAGGACTATTAGCATTGCGATCATACAAGTGGCAAAAATGTCAGGATAGCTAAGCATGATAAAGAAAGCAAGAAATCAGGATAGTTCAAGAAAAGAAGCAAGAAATCAGGATAGTTTAAGAAAAGAAAGCTCAGAGGCTCCCGTTTTGATGCCACTCCTTGATTGAAATACAACACAGATGCTAATCAAGATTCAATTACACTCCCGCTATATGTTTGTCCATCTTCCAACTACTACATCACACATGTTCATTCTTAAATTGAGCTTCCACCCCAAAAAAATAAGACGCAATATTGAAGCATAAGCCTTCGTCTATAAACATAAACATGATCCAAAAATTGTCCCTATAAATAACAAGGTGTGGAAGAATACTATGTCAAGAAGGTGCTTTAAATTAGCATCACAAAGAAATTTTGCACTTCTCCCACAAATGAACGGATAGAATGATGAACGAAGAAGCCCCGGCTCACACTCCTCTATGTTGCTGCAACAGAGAAAGAACAGATTAGTATCTCTTGCAACAACCATGAGCAAAAGAACTCAAACATCAATCTATCGTCTGAAGTTCTATATTGCACACGCTAGATTGTTCATCATACATAATTAGAAACAGGCTCCAAACCACAAGCTTCCGATGAATGATCATAAAACCAACGTATCCCGTCTCTCTATCCAAGAGCTTGTGGCATATCAACTCGGTGGCGAGCCCATGAAAATAATAGGATGTGTCAAAACCCTCCAATTATCTATCTTACACAAGCCCACCCGACCAATTTCATAAATGATATAGAAGTAACTTGCTTGAAGTTGGCAAGACTAAGCAACTAAAAATCAAAGTTATTAGAAGCCATCAAGTGCAACAAATGAGACTGAATGAGTACCTGGAACTGCTGGTTCGTCTTGAGGCCTCATAGCCGGGAAGAGCAAGACCTCCTGAAATTGGAAACATCAAGTTAAAACAACAAAACAGCAGATATCATATTCTGATTACTGAATAAAGACATGAATACACACTTTCATCGAGATGCAAATATCCATCACAAAAAAAAAAAAAAAAAAGCATCCAGCAATCGGCAAGCGTATTAGAGAGATGTAATATACTTTCTACACATGAATTATGTTGTAGTTTGACGATGTGCCACCCACTAGAAAGACAAGGGATGCTACAAAAACCAAAGAAACAATGACATACCTTTATATTCTGGGAATCAGTTAGTATCATTGTGAGTCGATCAATACCCATTCCCCACCCAGCAGTCGGTGGTAGACCATATTCGAGAGCAGTAATAAAGCCTTCATCTAAAGCCATTGCTTCGTCATCACCCGACTGTCGGTCCTGGAAATTCCATTTTCTTTCAGAAATGAAACTCGTCTTAGCAAACCAAGCATTAAAGCAAAGATGATTTTCAAGTATACCTTCAGCTGCTCTGCAAAACGCTGCCGTTGTACAACAGGATCGTTCAACTCCGTATATGCATTGCAGAGCTAGGCAGAAAATGTTTGGTGTCATACTGAGACACATGTTTTTAAGTAAAACTGGAATGGAACTGTGTTGACATAAGACAGGAACTACATACTTCATGCTTGTTAACAAACAATTCGAAACGTTCAGTCAGGCCTGGTTTTTCCCTGTGCCACTTCGCCAAAGGACTCATAATTTCGGGATGATTGATGATAAATGATGGATTAACACATGTTTCCTCCAGGAAGTGGCCTACCAGCTACAAAGACAAAATATTGAAGCTGCAATTACATGCTTGGTTTTACTTATGAGCTCAGCCATTTCAGTGTAAGCACATAAATAGCTTAATGGAAAGAAAATCGCTGTATCACTAAACTCCGAAACTTTCATAATTCTGCAATAATAGGCCTACCTTATCCAACAGACGAGCAGTAGTTTGAGGTGCAGGACATTTGACATCATGCTTTAAGCATGCATCTATCAGATATTTGTTTGCTTCATCACTGGATAAATCCTTGGGTATGCTCAAGTTTCCAATTCTTTCCAACTCTTCTATCATGTCAATCCTTCTGCAATTGTTTACAAGCAAATAAAACGTTATTATCGTACATGAGCATCATGGGATGATATGAAGAGAAACTAGAAATACATACCTGAAAGGAGGGGTAAAATCAATCTCAATTGGGTCCTTATCAAGACCATTAGCATGATATTTTACAATATACCCACCCGTGAGTTCTTTGACCATACCTGCAAAGTCAACCAGGAAAAGTAAAATTGCTTACAATAAACGTTCTTTTAAAGCTTTAATACTACCGTGCCAAATACTTACCACTCACAAGTTGCTCAGTCAGCTCCATCAGATCATTGTAGTCTGCAAAGGCCATATAGAATTCACATGTTGTGAACTCAGGATTGTGTGTTAGATCAATTCCCTCGTTCCTAAATTGCTTTCCAATTTCATATACACGATCTATCCCACCGACAACAAGCTCCTTCAGATAGAGTTCAGGAGCAATACGCATGTACAACCTCAGGTTCAGCTCATTGTGATGAGTCACAAAAGGACGAGCGGCTGCACCTCCCGCAATCATGTTCATCATAGGGGTTTCTACCTGTAATATTAATTATTCCATATCGTTAAACCTAATACCTATCATCGGACTCCACATATGACGGACTCCCATTTTCTTCATACCAAGACAGGATGCAGTATCCAGCCAACTCTAAGTGAAACACCAAGTGAAGATGTCTTTCATCAAAAGGAACTCTTGTATATGTGGTACTTAGCGTGTATATGAGCATGATTTCAGAAATAAAGTCCATGAAGCATGAAAAAATGGGAAGAAGTTGATTTCCTGTAATCCCATATAAAACAGGATTCCCGAGAAATATAGCTAGTCAATTGACATCTTTCATCCGATGTTGCTAATTAATGATTTTATTAAGTTTGTGTTTCCATTATTCATATGCAGTATTGGGAGAAAATACTATTCAAACAACGTTTGTAATGGATTGTACAAGTTGCTTAGGGTAGCAGACACTAAAATGATGAGATGGTACAAAACAATGAAACAAATTACAACAATAAACTGTAGTAATACCTCCAGAAAATTAAGATTGTCAAGGAATCTCCTGATATAAGATACAACCTTGGCTCGTGTTTGAAATATCTTTGCCACTTCTGAGTTCAGCATCAAATCTAAGTATCGCTGACGATATCTAGTTTCCTAAAACGGAAAAAAAAAAATGACAGTCATTTTAAAAATTACCACAGACAAATTGTCCTGAATGACTGTTATTGCAATGCAAATGGCTAGAAAACCGTGTTATGTTCATAATGTGCAGTTTAAGAATAATGTAAAAGTCATAAAAGGAGATTCAGTATGCATTTTATTTAAGTTCCCTGCAACGTAATGTTCTCCATGTAGGAGTAACAATTGATGCAGGAAGGAGTAAAATGGCAGCGGAAAAGTGCTTCTTAAAATTATTGTATATGCAATAGCAGGTGTATATATTTTTTTGGATGCCAATCATCAAGGATGAAAGCATACCTGATCCTTTAGAACATACATATCGGGATTTCTGGCACTACCTGGGATCCAGGCCTCAGTTTTCTGCTCAGGCTCATAAGAATGGTTAAATACAGTATGTAAAAAGCTTTAAAAGAAGCCACAGTTTAGAATATGTGCTACTATACATTGGCATTCTCTGCACCAGCCTTTTGCCTCGGCATCATATGGAGACAATGGGACAGGAGCACCAATGACTTTGGAAAAATGCTTAGTTCTCCTCTCTTAGTTTTCCCTAAACAATAAAGAAGAAGTCCATGACGTAAGAAACCAAGAAGAAAAGGAGAGAAAAACTCAAGAAGAAACATATTACAGAGGAGCTAAGTAATTCATAAGCCAAGTGCATATACAAAGCATTGATGAGTGACGGGGTAGGAATCATTATATGATATCTAAAATATGTGACGCAAAGAAAAGTATTACAGACACACCATGTTCAGTGCAGAAGGCCTTTCTGTCTAAGGACATTGAAAAGGAATATCTATACAAAGCATGTTTGCTACAAAAAACTACAGCACCCTCATGTACTTCTAGAAGGAACATGACTTGAACAACAAACCTGGAAATCCAGTGACGCCAATAATATCACCACGCTTTACACCTGAATGTAACTTGTAAAATTCCGCTTCATCCAGTACCGAGTTTCTGCAACGGTAAAATAGCATTACTGCCTTTTTCTGTTTCAACAATCCCACAAAAAGATGATGCCACGAGCCAAAAAAAAAACCCCCCAAATATCCACAGTTGAAATTCCCTTCAACAAGGACAATCTTGAGAAACCATAAAAAGCTGCATCTGACAATCCGGATGCAGTTCCTAGTAGTTACATTATATCAGCATACAAAAGTGATAACGCATGCAACAAGTGATGAGGCTGATGGGTAAATAAGATAATAAATTGTGTTATTACATCATATGTTGTGTTATCATATAGTTTTTTATTGTGTTACTCGTGTATAAATAAGACAACAAATTCTTCATGCAAGCACACTAAAACCATTAATCTCAAGGGAAATGGAAAAAAATTTCAGACTAAAGATCCAAATATTAGAGAAGAGCAAGCAAACATGAGAAAACACAACGAATACAAAAGTAAAATACCTAGCATCAGCCATAATTTGAACCTTTGCACCGCCACCATGCATGTCAAAAAAGAACAGCTTCGTAGAAGAAGTTCTTTTGCTCATGATTCTCCCTGAGACAAGAAATGAAGCCATTAAAGAAAATATTTTCAATGATGCTAGGAGGCATAAAATGCACAAATCACAAAATTTGCATACCAGATAAAGACTCTTGTTTGTCCGTTAGATGGGCTCCATTTTCAAGCCCTCCATACTTTTCGATGTATTCTGAAATAGCCATTGAAACAAAGAATTTGTGTGGATAAGGATTTATCCCAGCTTCTTTCTGGGATGCAAGGGTTTTCATCCTATGCTCATAGTATTTCTGCCAGGAAATAAAGCCTTCATTAAGCGGATTATTGTGAACGCGTTAACAAGCAAAAGAACAGGAAAAATATAACGATTCATACAGTTGGATCCATGTCTTCATCATCTGCTGCTTGAGTATTCTGATGTTTAGGGTCCTGAATGACAAAAGCCTAAACAAAGAAGCACAACGCAAAAAGGTTAGTGCAAGCCAAGAAAAAACGGGACTATGGCGAAAAAACCCACACAGGACACTTGTGAAAGAAAATAAAACATGTTTCAAACCAACCAATAAACATCGCAATTTAGTAAAAGTTCTACTAACAACTGAGTATATATATTTCTGATTTAAATCTCATTACCACAATCAGCAATTAATTGCATAGGAAGCAAAAGATTGAATCTAACCCTAGTAAGAGAGATACCGATTTAAAGAGAAAGTAATCCGACTAACAAAGTAATTGCATCATTCAAACCGATCACCTCAACTATTTTTCATCAAATTCTAGTCTATTTTAGTCAGATGCAGTAGAGAAATGACCTGCTTGGCGGCGGCTTTTTCCTCCTCCTTGCGGCGTCGTTCCTCTTCCTTCTTCTGGTTCTTCAATTGCTTCTTCAACGCACTGTTACATCACAACATTCCAAAGCAATAATAGAACAACACAATTCACAAATTTAAACATCGAATTCAAGATAGCAATGACGAAATAGAGGAGAAAAAAATGAAGCTTAGGGTTCTCACTTTTTGCTTATGGTTTCGGACTCGGAGTTGTCCGTGTTCGGTGAGGGCTCAGACATTGATAGAGATGCGGCGAAGACTGGTGGTGGGCGGCGGCGGGGGGAGAGAGAGAGAGAGATAGGAGAGAGTTGAAACCCTCGCGCTTTGCTTGCTGCTTTGAATGTGGAGACGATCGGAGATGAAGCGTTTAGATTACAGCAGTCACTACTGCGCGTGTACGTTTTCACTGTAAATTGCTCCTGTAGTTATCGTGATGTACGTTGGAGGGGTTATCCCCTGTTAAAGTTTTGATTGATATGATAAAATAATTGGATATTTTTTTTATATAAATTTATTAATTTTTTTATTTCATAAAAATTATAATATTTATTCTATTTAAAAAATCTCATAAAAATTATAACGTTTTTAAATTATTAAAGAGTAATAACAAATTACTTATAATATATTTGTTAATTTTTTTATAACTGTTACACAAAATTATAATTTTAATATTATTCAATATAAATTAAATATAAATATAAATTTATGATCCAATCAAAATATTATAATTTTTATCAAACGACTAAGATATATAACATTATCGATGATATAAAATAAGTTTGTTGAATATGTGACACTTCGTAATAAAAATTAGATATGAAAAAAAACTTCGATGATTTCGATTTTACAACTAGATGTGTAGTGTGTCTTATCCTATAGTGGTTTGATCTAACAACAAAATTCAATGTTTGGTTTGTCTGATATCGTTATTATTTCGATTTTTTATTTTTCTTTAAGTGACAGTTTGATATTTTTTTATGTTTTCGAAACAGATAAAACAAAAATAAAAAATAAAAAATCAGAAAAAAAAATTCATGTTATTCGTTTCACAAAAAAATTAAATTTTTTTTTTCATTTTGAAAACTGATTTCAATTTATGCTAATACTAGTTTTTGATATTTTTAAACAACAATACTAGACAAGAACAATATTGTTCCACTTATTATATTTCTTCAGTCTAAAAAAAATAAAAACATTCTATAATAAATCCAATGTATTAAAATTTTTTCACACATAAAATATCAAATTAGATATAATATATTTATTAATTTTTTTATAGCCCGTTATTGTTAATATAAATTTAATATATAAATAAAATTGTATGTTGCGTCTTTCGAGAACCGAGGTGTACTCCGTATCCCGTCTCTTGTTAGGTTAGGGTTTGAGAAAGCACATCACATATTCACATGGCCGCTCCAATCTTCTTCACTAGAGCTGCGAGATGTATGGCGTCTCGATCCAAATCCATCGCCTTCTCCGCTCTCAATCATTCTCCTCCAACAAGAAGACTTGTCGCATCCTCCACTTCAAGGTATGCTGAACGACACTGCACCATATGAATCTGTTATCATCGTCTGGTTGAATTTGCTTCAGCGTTGATGTTGGGATTGGGAATGTTATCATATTGAAAGGTTAGCTTCGGCGTTGGGAGCTGTTGAGACGGAGAAGCCTCTTCATAGCGTCATTGCCTCTGCTCGTCTCAGGTCCAACATTGCCGTCCATTCGACCTGCTGGAGCTGGCTTTCCCAAGGTCTCCCACCACTTTCATCACTCTCTTGTTCTGTTGTTCTCCTGTTTGATAATGACCAATTAGACTAATAATTGAGAGGGACACGTTTGGTTGGATGGGTCCTTCTGTTTTTCGGGTTCTTCATCTTGGTGATTACGGTGTGGTTTGTGAAATGCTAGTTGCTGCCCATATGTGATCTTTTACTATGTTCAATCACAGATTACCTTTTGCTTCTTGTCAGCTATCGAGATGCTTATGGACACTTATATTTCAGATAATCGTGTTTTGAAAATGTTCAAAAACTACCTGTAAGCATCTTGAGTGGTTCTCTCAATAAGCCATAAGCTCTTGCAAGATAACTCTTTTAGCTTAGAGATGACTCCATTAGCAAAGACGAAGCTGAAAAGTCGAATCTTCTTGTTTCTCAAGTCCGTTGCTTTTTATATTTGCTTTGGTCATGCCAACTTAACCTAAGCAATAGTTGAAGGTGACTTGGGTCCTGTATTGCTGTCATTGGACTTGCATTGCCAATTTTAGCATTGCAACAGTAAGAGAGAGTGAAATCTGGTCGTCTTCAGTTTTTATGTGGAGAAGATATGAAGAGATTTGAGATCATGAGTTTCTATTTCTGGACTGTCTTCAGTTGTAGAAGTTATATTTGGAGAACTTTTGATACCCAGAATGTTTCCCGTTGCTTTCATGGGTTAGGAGTCCTTATTACTATTGCTTTTTGATTTACATGCTTTCATTCGCAAAAGATTATCTCCCCCTCAGTATAAATTGAGATCCATATGTAACCCAAACCCATTAGAGATACCATCTTGAAGCTTGACCACTAACCGAACTAGAGTGTCTCTCAACTCCCAGTTCTAGATAATCTTCTTGTGCTGATATTATCATAACTGATCTTAATGGCGAAAGCTTATCACCTTGCCAAATACTGATCTACACTTATTTTTGTTTTTCTGCAGACTTTGCAGTTCCGCGGTAATGATGCTAAGCACCGGTTCTTAATCTGTATGGAGCACAACTGAGGCATGAAAACCTCCTGTCTTGCTACCTGCTATGTGCTTTGCGAAGCATTTCCCCTCACGGAACTAATCCGGAGAATCAAAAGGGCTGAATCCTTTTTGTTGTGCAAACCCAGAGCTCCACTGTAGAGAATATATGAGATTTGATTTTGCTTTTCATTAGTTCTTGATGGATGTAATGGCGCTGTTGTTGTTGCTGCTGGGATGTGCCTCAAAGTTTGTAACCTTTCCCCATTTGAAAAAGTTTTTTTCCTTTACAAATCTACTTCATTACCTCACATCCTATTAGAGCAACTCCAATAAATGGATTGCTATTGCTATCTTATAGCATTGGTCTCAAAATTTGTCTCCAGGGGTGTTGTTTTAACTTTGCCAAAATTACTTTCCAAAAAAAAAAAAAAAAAAAACTTTGCCAAAATTATTACTATATTTGGCACATGAAATATTTTGCCAACAAAATATTTTGCTCTCATTTGCCAACAGTATGATGTGGTGGCTCCACAGAATGAGATGTGATACCCGATGGAAAAAAAGGCTCCACAGAATCAAAGAGATCGATACCCAATGGAAAGAGCAAACATTGCAGGGGAGGAGTCTCGGAAGGGCAAGCAGGTCCTCGAAACTGGTGTTGCGGTCAGCGACGACTTTGAAGGGGATACTGATGATGAGCTTGAAGCTGAGTATTGCTTGGATTCAGAACTTGGTCTTTCTGGTTCTACGGTCACTCTTGAAAAGTCCTCTCCAAAAGAACATTCTGTTTCTGATTCGAATTCTCATAACGATGGTGGACTACATTTTGATGATGATATCTCTTTCAGTTAGCAGGCAATCGGGACAACATTCTTCTGAAAAATAATAAGACAGTATCAAATCTTGTCCATATGGGGTATGATCATGACGTGGCACTCAATGCTGTGAAAAGATGTGGCCATAATGTTCCAATAGAAGTACTAGTTGATTTATCAGTGCAGCCGAGTTAGTCAATCATGCTGATCCTGCCATCACTGGAGAGAACTCAAGCGCGATATGGATCTTCACGATGAAAAAGCTTGGACTGGCACATATAGTGGTTGTGACCGACGACCAGTCAATGGAACGCGGAAGAAAAATTAGACGAATGAGATGTCAAAAGCTAAACTTCTACGAAGAGATAGCTTTTGTATTAGTGATGATCATTCTCTTAAACTGCCAAATCCAATGATAGGTTATGGGGTTCCTGGTTGTGGTTGGAGTGTGACAAAGAGAAAAATCCCCGAGGAGGCAATAGGCCCATCGTACTTTTACTACAAGCACGTTGCCCATACTCCCAAGGATGTTTGGAACGAGATCTCCAAGTTCTTGTATGACATACAACCTGAGTTTGTGGATTCATTGTTCTTCTCTGCTGCTCCCTGAAAAAGGAAAAAAAAAGAAAAAGGGTACGTACACAGCCTTCCCTTGGATGGCAGATTTCCTTTGCTCGCTATCCCGCCTCCGACAATACATGAAGCATTTCCGCTAACCAAGGCGTGGTGGCCTTCCTGGGATACACAAACCAAGTTGAATTGCCTCCTGACGCATGTTCCAAGTGCAGAACTCTCTGAATGAATTCGGATAACAGTGGAGAAATGGAATGGTAAATCCCCTTCTTTGCTTGACCAGGAACATGTCACTAATCAATTGAAGAAATACAATTTGGTGTGGTGGGACAGAACAAGGTGGCACCGCTAGAACCACACGAGGAGTGATGGTGTTAGTCTGAGTGAGCGATAAAATGTGTTGGACACTTCATTTCAGGTCGACACAGTTGCCCATCATCTTTATGTGCTGAAGAGTATGTTCCCTCCCTCTTCTTCGGCATCGGGGGCGCTGAAGTTGCACTTCACAGACTCGGGATACCACTGCGAAACATGGTAGCAGTTGAGAAATCAGAATTTAGTAGAAACATTCTTCCTTGCTTATGGGCTCAAACTGAACAGAAGGGGGACCTTATAGATGATGTCACTGATGTCCAAGCAGTGACACCTTCAGAGGTGAAAATGTGATTCAGCGCATTTGGTGGTTTCGATCTTGTGATTGGCGGTAGACCTGGTAACAATCTTGCAGGTGACAATCGGCATACTAGAGATGAGCTCGGGGGAGAACAATATTCGCTTTTGTTTGAGTTCTGTCGAATCTTGAACCTTGTTAGGGGCATGATGCAACAATGCTGGATGAGTTTAGTGGGTCATGTTTTGATGACACTCAGGACGATATGCACTGCCTAAACTGTGTAGTACTCGAGTTGTATATCATTTTTGGTTGACGCAGGGGCATAAAAGAACGTTTGGTTAGCCTGTTAAAAAAACTTCCCATTTCAGGCACACTAATTGTCATATTGCTAAGTAGCTTGGACCTTCAGTTTTTGATAGTTATTTGAAGGCTCCGTTTCTTCTTCTTTTTTTCTTTTTTTTTATAAAAACTCCATGGTGGAGCTCTGTGTTAGCACTTAGCACTACAAAAAGGATTCAACCCTTTCGATTCTCCGGATTAGTTCAATGAGGGGAAATGTTTCACAAAGCACGAGCAGATAGCAAGACAAGAGGTTCATGCCTCTATTGTGCTCCATACAGATTAAGAACCGGTGCTTAGCATCATTACCGTGGAACTGCAAAGTCTGCAGAAAACCCAAAAAAGGTGTAGATCAGTACTAGTCTATTCGCTTATTGCACGAGATAAAAGCGAAAAAAATAAATAAATAAAATGATCCTATAACAGAAGAAAGAGATATGATATCTTTTCAATTGATAGGGGAGTGATAGAGTAATACTTGGTATTAGATATTGATTTGTGTATATATGAGTTCAAATGAGAGTGATTAAAAACAATTTTTTTTTTTTTGATGAGTTTTGATTGAGATTTGATGAATTGAAAAATTTGATTGTTGGAATGACTGTTTGTTTTGGAAGAAATATAAATTATATCAAATGAGAATTATTTTTTCCAATTGTATGTTTTGGATACTATTTTGAAAAAATTGTCTCGTATAGGAATTTTTTGCAAAATAAATCGACCAACCAATAAATTTAATTTAATCATTCTTTTTTTTTTTAATTTGATTATAATTAACTGAATTTATTTTTAAAATTAATATTTAATCACAATATCGGATGAAAAATTAAACAATCAAAATCAAAAGATACAAAGCCATGTTGGCAAGCTGATATGCTTTCACCATAAAGATCATATCAATATATATAATAAATTTAATCATTCTTGATATCAAAGTTTGATTGATCATATATTTAATATCTTACATATTTATGATCATAAATTAAATTTATGTATTATACATTGACAATTCATTTTTTCCACAAAACAATATAATCTAAAAATCTGTTA